>JAWWEQ010050235.1:0-11963 GCA_035583055.1 Torymus tubicola
TTGCGCATTTGACTTCTTTAATTTTCTCTTTGATGGGACAATCACTTGTTGCATGGTTTTTGGCACACTTGACACATTATTAGATCTTTGTTGACGGGTATTTAGTAAAAACCTTGTGCGAAATTCACTGTAGTAAAGTAAGAACATGTAAGATTTTACTTATATATATATATAGATTTTAAAATAAGAACAATTAAGAAAGCAAACTAATTGAAATAGGGTTAAAAGAAATAAGAAGAATACAATTTATGTTTAGGTAAAATATGCATGGAAATAATTTTATTGATTACTAATTTTAATACGTGTTTATTATAATTGATTTCGCTATGCTATCGGACTCAAATAAATTTAATACGTTTTTATTAATACTAACTTACAATTCGGTAAAGTCACTTCTTTTACGCTCGAGATTTTACTTTTAAGATAGAGTAACGGTACGTATTTATTTTTCTTTTTTTATTCAATTATTTTATATCTATATATATAAATTCAAGCAAAACAAAACGGAATTATTCAACGTGCTATTTTCGCTACTTATCGTGTTTTGGGCGGTCACGAGGTCGGTGGCTCTTCCCCTCTATCAGACCGCCGGCGTATGGATTTTAATGCACCTTTCTCCTTGATAAAGCTTCTTATGCTAGAAAGGCTTCAGTGACCGTTGATCCACGTTGAAGACGAATTTCTTACAGGAGGAAGACTATAACAATTGATGTCAGCGTGGCTCACGGCGACGATGATTTTCACTGTCAGCTTTGGAGCAGTGGCAAGTGATGTCCTTGATCCGGCGGCCCATAGGGAAAGAGACCGATATCACGTACGCACAGTAGTTTTGTGCGTGAGCTTGGCGATTCTAGCGCCTTTCTCTCTCTCTCGCTCGCAATTACCTAAGTTGCAGACGTGATATAGGAAATCACACGCAGCAAACTTAGTCGATATATAAAAGCACACGTTACAAACATTTGCTTAAATTTTCTAGTATGTCGTCCATTCTTGGTAGTGGGTATTTATCTTCAATAGTGTTGTTATTTAATTTACGATTATCTATCACCATTCTCCATTTTTTCTTTCCACTTGCATCTTCTTTCTTTGGTACAATCCATACGGGCGATGAGTAAGGCAAGTTGCTTGGTTGAATAATTTTACCGTTCAACAGTTTTCTAATTTGAGTTTGAATTTCTTCTTTTAAATGCTATGGGTACCTAAACCTCTTTACATAGATCGGGTAATCATCCTTTGTTCTTATATTGTGTGAGACTGCGGAAGTCGCTGATAATTTTTCATATTCATTGCAAAAACAGTCTTTGTACTTCTGACATAATGATATAATTTTATCTCTTTCCTCTTCGTTCATATGATCAGTTCTTATCTGTAATTTTATTTCTTGATGATGATTCACTTTCACATCTTTACGATCGTCCGGTATATTTTTCAAGTAATTTATTTCGAATTTAGATGTGCTAAAATTTTGAGTTTTGTAATTAATATTCGCTTCTAAATGCTGCAAATTCTTATGTCCGATTAAACAATCGTACGTAGAGGGCCATGTTGCTATTAAAAAGATTATAGGTGTACCGTCTCCGTATTCACTTAATATAGGAAAGGTAAGAGCATGTATACCTTTCGTCGTTTTGTGTACCGATTAAATTTCAAATTCGTATGGAAATATAAATTTTGGAAACAATTTATACGCGATTTTTGGATTCATAATAGACGATGAGGCTCCAGAATCGATAAGAATTTTAATGTGGATATTTCGTGATTATGTGTGGTAATTCGGGTGAGTTGCTACTTGAATTTAAGTTTATTACGTCTTTTCTATTGTGTTCGGAGCCTGCTGAAAATTTTTGTAATTATCACTCTCTTCGTTTTATTGATTAAATTCTTCATGCTCTGGTATAGGTGAGTCGTTTTGATAATCGATCGCTTCTCCTTCTCCTTCTTCTTGTTGATGATGCAATTCTTTAGCGATAAAGATCGCTGGTCCTGAGCTTCTAAAGAAGTCCGTTCTTGGCTTAAAATTATTTTGTGCTGGTGCATTATTCGATTTATTTGTTGGATTACCGCCTTGTTTATTAGTATTTCTTGTACAAACTGATATTGGTGTTGGTTGGTAATTTTTTTGTCTTGGCAGATTATTATTAGTTTGACCAAAAATGTTATTATGATAATTTGTGGTGGTGAGTCCGGGTTATGTTTGTGCAAATGCGGATGTCGGTTGCAAATAAAATGGATTTGCATTTCTTGGAGTACTTCGTAAATTATTTGAAGAGTGAATAATTTTCGGGTTACTATTAGTCGCAAATCGGTTTGTACTTTTAGCATTGATTGTACCAAATACGTTTGGCTTAGGTTTGTTTTCTCGTTGTCAGGCAAAATTAAGAAAAGTACTTTATTGTTCATGGTTATCATATTAACGGAATTTGATTACATTTGCTTCAATGTCGTCTAAATCAAAGTGTTATAAGTAAGAGTGGTAAGGCTCTTTAATGCCATTTATAAAAGTATTTTTGGCGACATTTTCGTAAAATTTATTTTTAATATTTATAGTATGAGCGTCTTGATTATTTAATTGTATGTGTTCTTTTAATTTATTTAGCCTGTTTTCAATTTCGTCCGCGTATTTTTCGTACGACTGATTCAACAATTGATAGCATACACTTAGTCTATTAAATAGTAACTCCTCCGAACTTGGGTCACTGAATCTATTTACTAGAAGTGCTTTACATGCAGCACATGTTGCTGGATTATTCGCGACTACTAAGTCTAGTGTTTCACGGCGAATCTTTGATTTGATTAATGCGAATAAGGGCTCGTTTGTATAAAATGCGATAGAAGCCTGGTACTTCCTTCGTATATGAGGATCGCGTCACGCGATATTGTTAATCTAAATTTAAATTGTTCTAACGTAAGATTTCCTTGTTGATTATCTCCGTTATTCGCCATTTTGCTTTATCTTTGATTACGCTTTACGTATAATCAATTGCATTTATTAGGATAGGGCTAGGTGGGGGATAGGGCATTTCAAAGACTTACTATTTTGTCTTTAATGATTCCACGTGAATCTCAGCTTGCAGGTGGGCTTCAACCTCGACGTAGTAGATTCCGTGATAATTGACGTTGAAACGTCGACTGCTTTCTCGTTAAAAATTTCCGTCCCCAGTTTGAGGGAGAATACGGATTTCGCAGCTTCACGATCCTGTTCCGCAGCGCCAGTTATGTAGCAGACCCCAGTCGACTTCCAGAAGGAGGTAACCTTCATACAGATACACTCGCTCAAGTAAATAATCGAACAAAGAGGTGTTGATTAGAATACTAATTTATTATAACGTCTTTACAGAGTGAATGTCCAACAGAGACTGGCGAGCATCAATACGAGATACAGTAAGAAAGTATATGCATAGAGTATACATGAAAAAGTATATATTGGCATCTTCATTGTCTTGTGGCATCCCTTTGTCTTACGCAGAGTGATAAGGAGACTAGCGGACCGATGCATCGGAGTACCTACGTGGTGACTCACATCCCTCTATAAAAAATCCATTGAAACGTTACGCTGTAATGCATGCGCACATCATGACGTAGTGTCATGGCATCACGCCTTCACGCCATATGAAAGAGTGAGATAGATAGACAGAACGAAATAGTTTTGGCGCAAGTCGTCGCTGTAAACGGCACGGCACGTTGCTTAGTCGCAGTTTTGTCGCCACGAGGCAACGTGCTCCAAAATTAGAGAGAATCAGACAGCGAGAGAGAAAGAGAGAGAGAGAGACAGAGAGAGAGAGAGAGAGAGAGAGAGAGAGAGAGAGAGAGAGAGACGGCACGATATTTTTGGGACGAGTCGCCGCTGTCTACGGCGTGGTGCTCTGCTCGATCGGAGACATCGAAGTGCGTACTATTTTATAATATACTATAGAATTAAATATAAAATCATAGAAATGTAGAATTTTATTTCTGCAATTAATATTTATAGTTTAATTAATCTTTTTTATTAAACAATATTAACACACACTGCCTGTACATGTAAGTATAAAATTTTATTTTTAAAATAAAATTTCATTTTTGTAAAAATAATATTAAAAATAATATATTTGGTGGTAGTGCTGTGTAAGAGTGATAATTTGTAAACACGTAGTCGAAGCGGTGCATATAATAATAAATTACACTAGCGGAAATATGTTTGTTCAGAAAAGTTTAAAAGTATTAAATATAGTTATAAAATGTAGGATTTTGGACATTACTAATTGTTTATAACTGTTTGTAACCTTTTTAACAGTTAATAATAGTTATTAAATTATTATGATATCATTATTAATAATAATAATTTAGTAATTATTAAATTTTTCTGAAATATATATGTCGATTTCAAAATTATATGAAACCGTTTAAAACAACTAAAAATTGTTTGAAATTGTTACAAACTTTTACATTTTTTCTAATTATAATTAATTAGAAAAAATGTGTCCAAAATCCTACATTTTGTAACACATTTAAACTATTTATAAATATTTTCAAATCTAATAATAGAAAAAAAACTATATTTATAATATGAATCTTTTTGTATTTTTTTACATCTCGATTGAGTCTACAAGCACAGCGTTGTTTTGCTGCCTCTGCGTTGATAACCGATAAGAAAAAGTTTTATATTGCAGAATTTCAAGAATATGACAGCAATTACCATCAAAATCTGTTTCATTCAAATCATTGAATTATTGAAAAAATAAAAGTAATTAATAATAAACTTTTACAATACGACTAATTTATCATTATTAAACCCTTATTATTATTTACCATTACTTAATATTATTATTGAACCTTTACTATTTACTGTTACTATTTACCTTTGAATACAAACCCTGACTATGAAAATTACCTTGATTACTAAATTTGAACTCAATTACAGAAATTTTCTTGAACACCGAAAATTAACGAGAAAAACCGAAATATTAATTGAAAAACGAAATATGACTAACTTGATATTGAAAATGAACTGTAATTACAATAATTTTTGCTGATAACGATTGTAACAGTTTGGGAATATTTACGTTGATTACGTAAATTTCCCATCAGTGATAAAACAATATTGTTATTTATGTATAATTACTCAATATTCGAGAGAGATTCGTAGTTTAGAATACATAGATACAGCTGTCAATATTTATTACAATTGTGAAAATTAATGAACTAGAAGAAATAAAAAATTAGTCATCAGCGGGATATATCTGGAAATAATACGGAACCTGAGATGCAATTATTATTTACATTGAAATCTGGATATGATAAGAATAGGTATAATTTCCAAAGAACTAATGAAGTAGCTGCTGCTTTTATTACAACATCTGACGGCGACAAACTGTAAGTTCGACGGATCCTTATGTAGAACCTATGGTGTATCCACTATTTTTTCTTTATGGCACTAAGGTTGGCTTACAGATATATGCAAAGGGTACTAGGAAGATGAAGTTGTGAAACAAATAATGAAGATGGTGTAGAACTTTACGAAGAGAGTAATAAACGAGTATCAAGAGGTGCTTACGTATAATATAGAATAAGTATTGGGGATCAGGAATTCAATACATTTTTATCAGGTCGTCGATTATTTCAGCAATATGCTGTTGATAGTTATGTACAAATTGAGAAAGATAGAATTGAATTTAGTCGTGATAATCGGAAACAGCTACGAGCAGAATCGTATGAGGGAGCAGTTGATCATATGAATAACGTTGAACATGATATGCAATCTAAGATTGGGAGAATGGTCATACTGCCATCAACATTCACAGGCTCACCTAGGTATATGATGCAAAATTATCAAATCTGTAAGGTAAATGTACTAGTAACTGGACGCTTAGTAGACTGAGACCAAGGAATTCGTCATTTAAAAATTAAAAATTTTTATTAGATGAATACTGTTTGGTTTTTATGTAAAATTGAACTTCCCTTAAAAAACTATAATAGAAAAAATATGCATTAAGTCTTTTGTTTCTTTTGTATAACAGAAATATAAAAAAAAGAGCCAATGTACAAGTACATAGCCACAGAAAATTAGGTTGTCCTGGTGGCCCGATTTTGATGTACCAGCACCTAGTCATAATACATTTAGTTGAATAAGCTCAAAAATCGATCTATTTCTAGTAATTATAGTTTACAAAAATAAAGATCATGCGAAGTTTTACGAATATTACTGCATACGAAAGGTGGTTAGAAAAGACTATAAGTATCTTTAAAAAAGAAATAGCAAAATACTATTGTAAATTTTTAGGTTAAAATGTTAGAATTTTTTCAAATACTTTTAGAAACTATTAGTTATTCTAATCATTAAATTATATTATTTAACGGCAATCATTACAGTAATTAAAGTATAACTTACAAGTTTCACACAATTAGCGTTAATGAGATAACAAAGGTAGCTGTAGAAATGTATACGTGTATGCCGTTTATCAACTGGCCACACAAGTCGTATCGTGTACCAATAGACACGTAAAATTAAATTAAAAATAGTATATTTTGCAATAATACATAATTCGTACATATTCCGTATGTCTTTATTAACATAAAAAAGTTTTTCTCAAGTCACAAAACATTATTATATTATGTAACATTAATTATGAGCTTAAGAAGTGTGCCGTTTTTCTTAGTCAAACCTTAAGACATTCGCGATATCACTCATACAGGATCAAATGTCGAAATTAAAGTATTTTTTATAATGTGTATAAACAAGATAGGTAAGAACAACAAATTGTATTAAATATTATGATTACTAAATAATTTGAAATTATTAATAATACATTGTTATTAATAAATCATAAAAATAATTGTAATATGCTGAAATGGCTAGGTACTCGTATGTGGCTAGTCACTGGTACATTTACCTTATGGCTATAGATTATAGTAAAGCCTCTTGTAGAAATACAAGATAAGTCGATCTGAAGTTTGTTGACCTGGCAATAAATTGCCAACTCAAAACTTCAGATCGACTTGATCTTTCTGCACGAGTTTTTCACTTAAAGAAAAAACATTTGATTAAATTAATAACAAAAGAAACGTTTTTCGGAAATGTAGGAGCTCACGTGCACGTAGTCGAATTTCAGAAAAGAGGTTTACCTGATGCTCATATGTTAGTTACATTGTGTCATGGTCATAAATTAACAACGCCTGCAGTAGTTGACAAATTTATTTCAGCTGAAATTCCTGATTCAGAACAGGATCTCGAATTGTATAATATAGTGGTTCGAAATATGAATCACGGACCGTGTAACGAAAGATGCATTGTAAATGTTAAATGTTCAAAACATTTTCCAAAAGAATTTAGAAAAGAAACTACAATGAATGCTGATTATTATCCATATTATCACCGTAGAAATGACGGAAGAACAATTACGCGATATGATCAGATAGTCGATAATAGATTTGTAGTTCCATATTGTCCTGAATTATTGCGTATTTTTAGCTGTTACATCAATGTAGAAGCACTTTCTAGCATTAAGTGTGTTAAGTATTTATTGAAATATGTGTATAAAGTATATGATGCTGCTAATATAATTATTAAGGCGGTCTTATACCTATAAATTTGGAAAAAATCAATATTTTTGCTTTGACTTTTCGATTCTATATATTATTCTCAAATTGTAAACAAAGTTTGAGAGACGTATTTGAAAAATTTCCGAAGATACAAGCAAAAATGTGAATAAACTTCTATAGGAACGTGCCACTAGTTTTGACTGATTTGGGTTTCACCACAAAATATAAGCCATATAAATAACCAATTTACAACTGATTTTAATCTTAAAGAAAAAAACTAATAATTTGGAATGTTAATTTTAAATTTATAAAAATAATTGCTTAATCAATTAATTGTTATTAATTTTTTAATTGAGTTTTTAATAAGAAAATATTACGAAAAAAAAGCGTTTCGGCTACACATTAAATTGAGAAAATACGTTAACTAATTTAATGTTTATATATTTTATACATACATACATAATCTAAACACATTCAAAAGTTTTAAATGCAATCCGCGAACTTCAATTGCGCGCTCATCTTGTAAGAAAGCGTCAGAGTCGTCACTTCAGTCTTCAAGGCGCCACGAAACATTGCCATGCGCCGTGATAGCTGCCTGAGAATTGAGAAGTCAGCTGTCAGTGTCGGCTGCTCAGTGCGTCCACGTGTGCTTTCAAAGCGAGTGTGTTTAAAAAGACACTCACTCAAGTAAAGTTGTACGTTGTCTGAGCCAAAAACTTCGATTACCTGGATATATTAGAAATTAAGTAGAAATTAACTAAATAAGTATTGAATTAGTAGAAAGATAGATACTTTGTGAAAATTTTTTTTCCAGATTTACAGCAGTAATCAATGTTAGATGACACCTAGACAATGATTGAATGAAGGTAAAGAGCTGTAGCTGTAGCTCTCTGTCAAGCTGCGATAGCTCTTGAGTAGTAAGTTTGTTTATTCATTACTTTCTTCCCAGTTAAGCGTTCTTTCATAAATAAACCGCATTATTAAATTTTTCTTGTATTATCCAAAACATTGTTTCATATATCCTATGCTGTTTGCAATTCCTATTTCTTTCTTGATTTTCTTTTATAACACTAAAAGTGATTTTTCAATATTTTTATCACAGCAGCATGTCTTATTGTGAAAAAATGATTTAACATAACTTATTCTTCACAGATATTGAACATTCTAAACAAGTCTCACACTTTTTGATTGAAATTATAACTGCCTGCACTGTTTGACAGCTTGAGGATCCGTACGTGCTAATACGAAACAATGGTAAGTCATATCTTTTCTTGTAATATTATTACAGTTTACTTCACAATATTGTTTAATAATATATACTTTTTATGTTTCAGGAAGTAGAAAAAATGTAGCAGTTCAGAAATCGTTTAAATGTTAAAGTTTATAAAATTTTCCATTTATGGCTTATTTCTGTTAACCTAATATTTTTGACTTCTGCGTTGTTATTTTTTTTTGGAGACCGCTTAATGAATTCTGATGAAATAAATTGTAAGTTACTTGTTATATGCTCCTCTATGGCTGGCTGCTCTGAAATTTTGAAATTTTTTGATTAAGTATTTTTTTTAATCACAAAAACCATAAAAATTCAGAAAAATACGAATAAAAAATTCGTTTTTGTGATTAATAAAATAATTAATCGAAAAATTTTTAAATTTCAGAACAACCTACCAAGAGGGGTATATAACAAATAACTTCCACTTTACTTTATTCAAATTCATCAAGCGGTCTCCAAAAAATCAAAACTTTTTTTTAAAATCACCATTTTTCAGGCTAGAATGGTTGTATTGTCTGTATCTAATTATATTGAATGATTATATTGAAGAAAATAAGTTATATTTATTATGTATCATTATTGAAAAATAATCGTTTTAATCATTTATTCAGGTGTTCATGGCTTCAGGGGACATTAGGTATAAGACCGCCTTAAAGTAACATCAAATGGTACAATCATTAATCATGATGAAATAAAAAATTTCATTGATACTCGATATGTCAGTTCTGTAGAAGAATGTTATCGCTTACTAAATACACCTTTGCAAAATGAAAGTCATAGTATTACACATTTATCAATTCATTTACCCGATCAACAATCGCTATTAATTAATGATATTAATGATGATGCAGCAGTTATTTCAGCATTAAATAAAACGATTATGTTATTAGATTATTTCGAATTAAATGTTCGTGATCCTTCAGCTAGACATTATCATTATATGCAAATTCCCAATTATTATGTTTTAAAAAATGTAACTGAAGCCGATGTTAAGGTATCACGATTGACTCCTAGGAAATTTCATTATAATTGTATTGGTAGAATGTTTTCGGTGAATTCCAGTCAACTAGAACTGTTCCGTTTGAGTTTGTTATTATTAATGTCAAAGGTGCTAAATGTTACAATGATTTGAAAACTGTGGAAGGAGTTCAGTATTCTACATTTTTTGAAGCATGCATAACATTAGGTTTAATAGAAAGTGGTGAGGAATCAGATCGTGCGATGCAAGAAGCTGAAAGTTGGATGATGCAGTCTTCGTCGAATTTTTGTTCGTATTTTAATACATTGCGAACCCCCAGAGAAATTATTGGAAAAATTTAAGAATGCTCTATCTGAAGATTTTTGCAATTCTGAATTAGATCCTCCCAGAGCTCAAAATTTAGCTTACGTAGATATTTGTTCGTTTATTAATAACGAGGACCGTTGCATTACTGATTTTTCGTCAATGCCCTAAGTCATATTCAATGATCACATTCCGAATAACATACCTAATACTATCCTAATAGCTACTGGTGGCTCACTTTACAATCAATTAAATGTTGTGCAAAAGGAGATTCTTGATAATATCTTATCATATAGTAATAGTTAGATTACAATAGACCAGGGTTTTTTTATATCGATGGACCAGGGGGTACAGAAAAACTATTGCTTATAACACAATTTACAAATTATTACGTAGACAGAACAAAAAGATTCAATCGCATTTACAGAAATAGCTGCTGCTTTATTACCAAACGGAATAATGTTTCATAAAGCATTAAATTTACCTATAAACTCATGTCTGTTTCATTGTCAAATATTGCAGTGCATTCAAAAGAAGGTGAATTTTCACGTCATACTGGTGTATTTATATGAGATGAAGCTTCCATGGCTCCACGATACTCATTAGAAGTCATGGATAGAAACTTGAGAAATATTATGAATAATGATTGTCCTTTCGGTGGAAAGATAGTCATATTAGGTGGTGATTTTCGACAGATACTACTGTACGAAGTTCGAAGTAAAGTAGTAAGCTTAGCAATAAAAAATAGATTATTATGGAGTATCTTTCACCAATTTCAATTTCCTTGAAATACCTTGAACCTTGAAAGTTAATTTAAAGGTCAAGGTTCTCTTAGGCATGCCCCATTTTAATGGTGTAACCCAAAAAACTCATAAACTTATTGCTGTACAAAAAAATTGTTTTGACGGACACTGTGCAGAACTATGGTGTTCATATTTCTGCCACAATGGTTTTGACATTACGGCCAATTATCAATGTCATTCAAAGGTCGAGGTGATTTGACCATCTTCGCTTTTAACTTGAAAGTAACTTTGTCCAACTTTAACAACTTTGTCCATATTGAATTTGGAATGAGCTTTCGTACATTATTTCACCTCATTGTTGTACTTCTTTCTACTTTTAGCGTTATCCAGAAACAACGACGTGGACGTATTAAGTTCTGTTTCCTTTGGAGTGCTGGATTTATGTGAGTTCCCTTTGCCGCTCCCTATTCGGGGTGCTGGATTTAAGTGAGTTCCCCTTGCCTCTCACAAATGCCATTATTGTTATAATCAGTCTCGAAGCAAATGTTTTAAAAAAAGATCTGGAGAGCAAGTAGGCCGTGTAACTGCACCTGTCCGTCCTATCCATCTACCATCATAAAATTGTTTTTTTAGATAAACGTGATACAGAGTACTTTGATAAAATATGAATGTTGTAATTCAAGATTAATAGACTAAAGAAGGTAATCATTATTTTGCATTGAAGCTTATCTAAATATTTGAAAAACTTTTTTGAATCATATTAAAATTTGTTTTTAGATTTTTCATTATTTATTACAATATTGTGTTTCTTTTTTGACCTTACTTGAATTATTAAAACTTAATAAATGGTTTCAACTTTTCTTGTTTGTTTTCTTATAAATTTGAAAAACAAAAAATAGTTTTTCATGAATGATTTCAAACTAAGTTATTAAACTAAAAAGTGTTATGATTTTTTTGCCTTGTAACTTATCTAAGTATTTGATAAACTATTTTTGAAAAAGCGTTCAATAAAAAAATTTGAAATAAAAATAATTACTTTAAATCTTTATATTTTTTTACAACATTTTGTCTTTTTGCTTTCTCAAAGAGAAAGCTTTGTATCGGTGAAATTTTTCGACTCTCAGATTTCAATGATTTTCGATATTTC
>JAWWEQ010050236.1:0-11962 GCA_035583055.1 Torymus tubicola
CTTATATCTTGATGAAATCGTTCTCCTTGTTCTTCACTGAAGTCTCCAAGATTAGAAGGGAAGTAGTCGAGATGAGAGTGTAAGAAATGCATTTTATAGCTCATCAAGCAACCCAAATTTTTAAAATTTTTCAATATTTCTTCAACAAGTTGCCTGTTATACAAGTTGTACAGATTTGAAACTTTGCCATGCAGCTTTCTCATTAACAGTCATTTTTGTCCTGAAATTTTTGTCTTCAAATATAGCACGAATTTGGGATCATCAAAAATACCTTCTTTTAATTTAGCGTCACTTCTTGCGGGAAACTTTTCTCCTAAATACTCGAAACAATCGCCATCTTTATTGAGAGCTTTTACATACTGTTTCACAAGACCAAGTTTGATATGAAATGGAGGAAGCAGATACTTTGATGGATCAATCAATGGTAGGCGTATAGTGTTCTTCGACCCTGGTTCAAAATCAGCCGTAGTTAACCATATTTTTTTAACATAGTGATTCTGCCGGTCTCTGCTATCCCACAAACGTAAGAAGCAGGGAGTTTTAGTAAAACCGGATTGTTGTCCTAATATCATGGTTGCAATTTTAAGATCGTCACAAACTTTCCATTGATGTTCAGAGTACTTTATTTCTTGCAATACTATCTCCAAATTTTTATAAGTTTCCTTCAGTTTCAGTCGAGTGAGCTATAGGAATAGATATTTTTAGCGATTTTTCACGGTTTTCCACTATTTTTTCAAAGATCAAAGGGCGTAGGGGTAAAATAAACTCTGGATTCGGATTCAACGAGTGAAAATACACAAAAATCATGTATAGTACACTTATAAAAAAATATTTTGCTTTAACCTATGTTCTTTAATGCGAATTTTCATGATTTTCCGTAATTTTTTTCGTGTTATCACAGTTTTTCACCAACTTTTCATACTTAGAAGGGTGTACGGGCAAAATAAACCCCGGATCGGGTTTAGCGCGTCAAAATACACAAAGACCATGTATAGTACACTCATGAACAAAATTTATTACTCATAACCGATATTTTTAGGTATGAATTTTCCCGATTTTTCGCGATTTTTAACGGTTTTTTGTTATTTTTAAAATATTTTGGGGGTATCTGCGCAAAACCATCCTTGGATTCGGATTCAGCGCGTCAAAATACATAAGAATCTATAGGTCTGGTTCCCAGAATGGACCACTTTTTCTTTTGTGTGCCGGTGTAATCAAATTGAATATTACCAGTCACCTTGTTTCACTCGTTTCGACACTTTGATCGGCTCAGATGACCAGTTCGTGCTCGACAATGTTGTAGCGGATTAGAAATGGTGGAAGGCCAGCTACTTCTGCTGCCTCCATATTGACACTCTGTTTTACGCTGTTGAAGGCCCTCGTGCGTTGCTACGGAGGACGACTTAAATATTTAATACCGACTATGTCAAAGGATGTCAAGAAGCATTGTGTTATCTCGGCAGAATCTATCGCAGCTCCAAAAGCTCTCTGCTGATCATCTATCTCAATTATTGCGCTATGATTTTATGTAGGACTCTAACGAAGACGGGGGCGGTGGAGATCGGTCTACAGTCTCCTGAGAGAGAGGCCTGAGATTTTTTGAGGATGAAGATAGTTCTTGATCCTGCCAAGTCTTCGTGCAGCTTCTTGTACTATAGATTGAGGTTGAAAATCGGAGTAATGAATTCAAGAGGAAAGGCTCGGATCTGGCGAGCTGCCAGACCATCGCACAGTGGGGAACTTTGTATTTTGTTTTTTCAATATAAATATCTTTGCAACGAAATGGGCTACAGAGACGTTCAAGGTCGCATTTGAAAGCTAAGATAATTTAGGTTACAGGAAAATTATCGAGAATCTCCGACCATGACCTTTTGACCTCAAAAAAGTGACCCGAAAAACAAAAACTTCCAAAAAATTTAATTTACGTTCTTTTGCCTTAAAAAAAAGGATACATGGACATATTAATTGTAGGGGAATAAGAAAAAGCTTATCATATATAAATGAAATTACTTTTAAATATGCTAAAAGTTGCTTTTCCACAAAAGGAAAGTCATTTAAAAACAAATAGAATGAAAAAGGAATTTTTTCAGTTTTCACCCTTTTTTTTACAAATGTACCTTGTCCTTTATTTATTCTTTTTTATTTATTCTAAATATAATTTTGTTTATTCTCAAATATAAATATATTTATAGAATATATATACTCATAGTATAATCTACTGTGCTCCACTGTATATTACTTTTACATTGTACAAAAGCCTAGAAATTATCATAAGAAAATGAAGACCGAATGTCATATCGTCATTTCCGAATTGAAAGGCGTTATTTCGGAATCCCCATGAAGAAGGCGTCATTTCGGATATTAAATACCTAAAAAGTCCCGCTATTCTGTAAAATGTGGTACTAGATTTGGAAGTTGCTTGAGCCTATCAATTGAATTAGGAATAAACACAAAATAATCATTTAGAATGTGTTTTGCCAGACCAACACTTTGTGGAGTAGTTGATCCCAATTGCTGTAACCAAATTCCAGCTGCATTTAAAACAGCTTTATTTTGTGTTGCTATGGATAGTGAAACTAGATTTCCTAAAATCTTATGTCTTGGAGTTTCAACAGGATAAAGAGATAGAAACACTGCATTTCTGACAGCTGCGCTGCCTCCAGGGTCTGTATCAATCGCAACTCGTATATTCCTACTGGAATATTCCTTTGTTTACGTCTTTCAATTTCTTCCAACACAAATTCGGACATTAAATCCATTTGTAAGTCCATTTGTTTTCCAGGCCTTCCACACAGCATTTCTAAAATGGCGAGAAAAAGATTATGTTAAATTAAATATATTTAAATCAAAGATAACATTCAGTAGTAGTCAGGAATGTATTTAAATAAAAAATAAAATTCAGTTGTAAGCGGAAAAATAAAAAAAAATTTACTAATATAACACTTACTTAACATTAGGATTACCTCCATGCCGTAAAATTTATAATATTTTTATTTCCGATAGCGATAGGAATGATTTCTGATAGTGATATATTTAAATCTAAAGGTAATCTGAAAGTTCTGTGGATTGTCATATCATTTGGTAATAAAATTGATGCTATTCCTGTTCACGACATCGATAAAATGTTTATATTTTTTTAAATGAAGAAATGTATTAATGTTTTATATAAAACATAGATATCTATAAATCTATATGTTATCTATAAATTTGTAGATACTATTAATGAAACGTCATTAATTAGGACAATCGTCCTAATTAGTACAGCTATACGGTGACTTTATTTTTCAAACTAGATTTACTCAAGCGCGCTACAGGCGGGCAATATCACTATCGGAAATAAAAATATTATAAGTAAATATATTATAGATTGTAACGGGCTTGATTCTCTGGGCTGCTCTATCTTTCCGCTGTCGCGCAATGCGGAATTGCCGATGAACGGCGCAGCAAAATACTGTATCGCCGAGCGCTGCCGAGCGTGCCGTCGGATGATCGGCGTCCGACGGGCTCGCTCGCCGTACACGCGTGAAATCAACGCCTGGCCAGGACTTACCGCAGGGTGATCGGCGCGCAGTCCGTCGTGGTGAGCAGCCGGCCGTCCTTCTCTCTCTCTCTCTCTCTCTCTCTCTCTCTTTTCCCTCGCCTAGGGAGAGTCGGCCGTGTGGGGATGCCGGTGGTCCTCAGTTTCCTCGAGCGCACTCACTCGCACTTCCCACTGTCTCTTTCTCGTACAATCTCGCACAAACTACAACCTTTCTCGCAAAATCTCTCTATCTCTCTCTCGCTCGCACTTCCCTAGCGGATAAATCTCACTCTCTCTCGGAAGATGCACGCGGCAGGAATGTTGCCGAAAAACTGAACTGAAAACTATCGTCGTCAGTTCGCATCGGCAGCCCTGGCCCTAGCTAAGGTTGCCGATGTTTACATCCGTGCGCGTGTTTATGTTCGCGAGCTCGCGGCATCAAGTCTCTCTATTGCGCGCTGAGAGAATATTATTCACGCGTGAAATATTCTCTCGCGGCTGCCGTTACAGGATAAATAATAACTAAAATAAAGGCTTCTGTACAGACATCATAGATTATAGTGAAATAAAATAAAATAAATACATATACACAAGAACTCGCAATATAAGAACGTCAGTCATTCCTTTCCCTTCCATTATTTTACACTCAAAACATTGAGTAAATACACATTATTTCTTAATACATAATCATTTTATAGTAAAATATTGATAATAAATGTAACAAAACTTAATGACGATATTATTTTAATTTATAATTATTTATTATCATTTAAAATTTTCAAATTTAAGATTTAATTCAAATGTAAGTAAAAAATAAAATTCTATTTGAATGAAGTCATACATAATTTTTTGATAACATTAAAATATGTTTGAATTATTCATAAAATTATTTTAAAGTAATGTAAAGGGCAAGATGCCCTTTACAGAAGAAAATATTATACATAATATCGAGATGATAGATTGTCAATAAGGTCAGAAATGTATAAAATTGCAATAAATGAAGTCGAGTAACAAGTTAAAAATTTAATGTCAAGGATCTTAAAGCCTGTTTAAATTTCCAGAGGCTTTGCATGTTCATTAAGTTTGAAGGCAAAAGGTTCCACATACGTTTCATACGATTTACAGATGAATAAAAACCAAAATTAAAACGATAAAGCGTTTCATTCAAAACTCTATGGTTACGTAAAGAGTAAGAGAGACTATGTTCGTGAAAAAGGTTATTTAATTCTGGACAACGGATGATTTTACGAATAATCTTAAAAGTAAAGAGACAATTATGAAAGTGGTGTAATGAACTGATGGTTTGAATATTGCAAAATGATGCTATTTCAGTATAATTATGAGGACTTAAGGGTTTATTAGCTTTGAACGAGATATATCTGAAGAATTTGTGATTGATTGACTCAAGTTTACTTTTAAGAGTATTCGTAAATGGTGACCAGATTTGAGAGCAGTAAAGGAGTTTGGGTAACAATAAAATTTTGAAAAGATGAATTATGGCAGAAGTATTATGAAAGTCCTTAGTAGTACGTTTTATAAAGCCAAGAGTTTTGAATGATTTGGTGACAACGTAATCAATATGCGGTGCGAAAGTAACAGCAGAGTCAAACAAGATGCTAAGATCCTTGACGACTTCGGCTCTAACTAATTTGATATTATTTATACTATAATCATAAATAACAGGACATTTCCCTTTGAAGAATGAGATCGCATTACATTTTTTTATATTGAGATGGAGTCCATTCTCATCACACTAGATAGCTAATGAATTGAGATCAGCTTGTAATAAACGAGAATCATATTCCGATCTTACAGTTGTAAAAATGTTCACATCGTCTGTATACAAGAGCATGTGAGCATAATTTAAGCAGTTAACAACATCATTGATATAAATACAAAATAGTAAGGGTCCTAAATGGTATCAGAAATGCAGTTATTTATGCGAACGGACTGTGAGCGGCTTATTAAATATGAATCGATAAGCTTAAATAAACTACCACGTATACCAATATTCAATACTTTTGCGAATAAGCGTTTATGATTAACCCTGTCAAAGGCTTTTGAAATATCCATATATATCGCATCAATTTGTAAAGAGTTTTCTAAAGCTTCCGATAAAAAGTCGTTAAAAATTAGAAGATTGGTGAGCGTCGATTTCCCTTTGATAAACCCGTGTGGCTGACTGGCTAATTTTCCCAAAAGTTTGGAAGAGAGAAAGTATGCAATAAGGGCATTTAATAACTTAGGCAAACAACTTATAATAAATATAGGTTATAGTTAGAAATATCATGTTTATTGCCATTTTTGAAAATAGGATGAATGTAGGAGTGCTTCCAAGATTCGGGAAAACGGCCAGTTTTCAAAATTTTACTGAAAATATTTAAACACAAGTGTCTCAAGCATAGACCAGTAGCGTTTAACAAAATAAGCTGGTATACTATCTGGGCCACAATTTACACTGTCTTTCAATGCATAAACCAATGTACGCAGCGATTCAACTGAGATATCTATTTCAGAGGCAATCTCATTACCAGAAGGAGCTGCATTCACATCAATGAGATATCGGGCACAATAATTAGAACTGAAATGAGATGAGAAGAGATTGGTGGTCGTTATTAGCCAGAGATGTACCAAGAAAAGTCTGTAACAGGATGTTCGAGTTATTATTTAATTTCTTTACATATGACCAGAAGGTGCGAATATCATGCTTCAAACCTGTCTCGATCGAATTTATATAATGCCTGTATTTAGAGCGAGATGCTCTAATCGTATACACAATGATCTTAGTCTCTTAAACTCGATAAAGTTAAGCAGAGTAGTATCCGATTTCCATTGACAATGCGCTCGTAACTAAATCGTACCATTTTGGATATAAACTGGAATACTGTTTTGATAATGGGACATGTGTTTGAATGACATTATTAAGAACTTCGTAAAAACAGACTATATTAGTATTGATGTTTTCATGAGATAAGATAGTGTCCCAATTTACATCCAAAAAGGCATCGTGAATAATTTCAAAATTCGCATGCCGATAATTGCGCTTCGAAGATGTAGATGAGAAGTTAGTTGAATCGGCGGTGTCATGAATTTCACAGAATGTTGGAAGGTGGTGGCTATCAGTGGGTAGCAATTGTTCTTGCAGGTCGACAAAAGCCCAGCAGGAACAAATAACAGATGAAGTGTATAGCCTTTACTCGGATGAGGTGCAAGCATTTCATGAAGGTCTAAGGCTGAATATGCATTGCGTAGGTTTTCAGAATTTTCACGTTGCATAGGATCCACATACGCCGTTAACTTGTACTGAAGAGGGCTGGAACTCCATAAGGTATTCGGGAGATTGTAATTGCCCACGAAAATAAATTGATGGTCGCTGTATTTGTTGTAGATATCATCAGCACAATGAGCATGTTCCAAAAATGCTTGTGTATCAGACTTGGGTGGAAGGTATACAACTCTCAGAATTATTTTCGTGTGAGCCAAAGTAATTTTAATGAAGAGTTGCTCCAAAATGGTGTTAATAGAAACATCAATGGCTTTAAGCGACGAATTTGTTGCGACGAGCACACCGCCTCCACTGGATAAGGCAAGTTCTTGAAGATTCCGATCTTTCTTGAAGATATTGTAATCACTGAGTCCCAATTCATTTGAAAATATTGCCGGTTGTAGCCAAGTTTCTGTTAAAATAATAACGTCTGGATTTCTGCTGAGTTGGTAAAAATTCGTCTTTAAGCCAGCCAATTTGCCTGCAATAGAATGTGCATTTTGGTAGTACAAAAGGGTGCTATTTTGGTTGTGAATGAAGTTACTTAGTTTTTTGAATTTGGCATTGCAGTAGATTTATTGCCATCCACAATAGTAGGAGTTCCTTTGATGTATTTAATATATTTTAAGACCGATGGATTCGATGCATTATGGTTGTCAATTGAGGCGTTTAGATTGTTCCCTTTGACTGATGGTAATAGTTTTTTATTGTTCATGATTCTTGAGACATCCAAAGTAGAAGAAAATTTACTAGATTCTAGGCAATGATGATGGCCTGTTTGAATCCCTATAAAGCTTTTTGACACAGCATGAAAAAATTCCTTCCACTTCTTTTTTGCTACGACTGGCACAGGATGTGTGATACTGTACAAAGCATCCAGAGCAAGTAGTACCAGAAGTTACGTTTACTTTGCAGTAAGGGCAAATAAGATAACTCATAATAAAAGTAAAATATATTACAACAGAGCAGAACAAGTACAGCTAGTAACGTTGCTAAAATAGAATTGCAGCTTCACTCACGTTGACAGATGTATTTGTAAACAAACCTCTATTGATATAAGTTTAAATAACCAGTTTTGTATTTGTAATGATGACACTACACCTTTAAATTATAACGGCTTTCATAAAATAGCAAAAGCAAAAAGATTTCATTTTTGTACAATTATGAAGCTGTATTGTAAATAAATGCATAAGGTATTCGAACAGAGACGGCAAGCACTTCTGATGTTAATTAACTGTGAGCTTAGCGGTAATTTTGCCATAGATCACTATGATGGTAGATCACTGAATACGATTATTCACAATTACTTATCCACAAAGTACACTGCTTATAAAATACGTTAAGCAATTGAAGTAACTTATAGAGCCAATATGTTAAGTACAACTTGACAATACGCCATCTCGCGGAAATTAAATAAGAAAAATTATGGTAGTGCTGCCAACTTAAATCTGGTTCGTAAAAGTTAGCTCGTGAGATAACCCTTTCTTCATTCGTCTCTTAAATAACGCCTTTTTCACGCGGATTCCGAAATGACGTCTTCTTCATCCGGACTCTGAAATGACGCCTTCTTCACGCGGATTCCCAGATAACACCTTTTTCATTCGGATTCCGAAATGACGCCTTCTTCATGCCGATTCCAAAATAACGCCTTTCTATCCAAGCGACGATATCATATAATGAAAACATAACAAATACACTGTTAGAAAACTTCCTATGTTGTGATTAGATATATGGTGTTTACACTTTGAGTTTCCAAATGTACACATTATATATCTGTATTTATCGAAGTTTTGTGTCAGTGTATATAATGACATTCGGTATGTGTATACTGGTCACACAAACATACATTGATGTTATAGAGTGTTACTTATCAGTGACATTTAAAGACGAAGCCGACTTTTGTACGTCTCGAGCTTCGATCGTACCTGTAGCAGCTGGTTGTCCCGTACAACACCGCTTGTTTACAAACAGCGGCTATCCTTCTCTCTTACCTTCCCGTTACCGTTACTCCTCCAGGAGTCGATGCTCTGGGCTAACTGCAGCTGAAAACGGGTAGGGGGCGGTATTCGGGAAGCATGCATGGGTCGGGCACTCTAAATGAAAACGCGTGACTCGAGATGTAAGATAAAAACAAGAATTACTTTATTCCGAGTTTAAATAAATAGAAACACAAGTAGTAACGCGTAGGCCGAGACTTTTACGGTAGCTGGCGCACGCTGCCGGCTTTATCGCTTCGCTGAAACTACGCAACAACACAGCTCGCTATGCCGGATCACCTCACCGCGAGGTAAACGCGCACACAACAATATAATCATTCACAACAAGTAGTTAGACGGGACTTAGGCTGGCCAGCCATCGTAGTCGCAACGCACGTAGAGTCCGCGGGAATGGAGTGAATCCTCGTTGTCCCCGCTCGCAGTTGTCGTTGCCGCGTCTAACTCTCTCTATCTCTCTCTATGATTGGTGGCGGTCCTGTGGCACTCTTGCAGCGGCGAAGGTGCGTCACGGCTATTGTATATCTCTCTCTATTTCTATCCGCACACACGGCACTTACGCTTGTCGTCTCTGCGCAACGGTGCACTGAAAAAATGTGTCACTCCAGGTGACTTGATATGTATATACGCTGTACCGAAAATAGAGTTAAATGTTATACCATGATTCTGCACATCTCCTACCCCGTACGGCCACAGCTGCTGTCTCGTAAACGCATCACGTATGTCCCTCTATGGGCAAAAGCTAACATAGCGGGACAAGCGCTGTGCCAAAAGTGAGTGGTCCGATGCACCTAGCAAAGAGGGCACTGACGAACTGTGATGAAAACAAACGACGTGCCTAATTTTTTCAGTGTGATGGAGCTCACTTCTTGCATGTCACTCTACTCGACAACATGGCCTTCGTCTTCTTCTACCATCATCTTGTTCGCGCCCCGCGCTGCGTGCTATCGGTCACGATACGTACAAGCGCGCGAGATTCGAATTTCGCTACACTGTATTAATAATTATTCGCACCTTATCAGTTTCTATTTCTACGAGCTGCAGACGAGAAAATGATTTAGCCAATAATAATTTGTATACATTAGAAATATAACAATTAGCAGCTAAACTAAAGAAAAAAAAATGTCTACACCCGATATTCCTGATGATTCATCTGATGACCCCGGGCCAAATGATGTAGAACGTAAAAGACATACTGACATAAGATAGTGCTTTAACTTTTTATTTAGAAAATGACTTCTCGAAAGCAACTTACTGTGCTCTAGTATCCGATTCCCATACACCTAAATGTCCAATTTATTCGAAGTACAAAGAATATGCAAAAGTAATGGCTCAATGTTTACCCGAGAATGATGAAAGAAATAAAATTAAGGTTGTTGTATCCCATCAAACCATACTCAATAAATCTGCTGAAAGGTTATGTGAAAGTATTATTTTTGATTGCAACAAAAATTTCCATGAAGATCTTACCTTTATTAGAACTCTTGGATTTGACAGCTTTTCAGGACATGTTAATACACAAGAGAAATATTCAAATGCAAACAATGAAGACCCAATTTCTCTTCAATCTCTATTGGTAAGCATCATAATTATAATATAAGTCTCAGATGTAGATGTGGAAGATTTTCTTGGGATGAAAAAACAACTCTTGCTGAATTCGTTTGTCTTAATAAGGAAATTGATGCATTAAAAGAGCATAACTTTGAATTATCATCAAACGAAAAATTAGTTAAAATTAAATATCATATCTATAAAACGCTGTTTGGATATCGTGGGTAATAAGCGTACCCAAACATCTTTTAAATTTAGAAACTTGAAGGACAAGTTTACTCCCAACCCTTCGGCTCTGCAATCTGGTTTATCATATCGCAAAACATTGTGTATTTAGGTATTTCGAAAGGAATTTAGCTCGTCAAGCTCACGTGCTCGTCAAGACAGTTGAGAACATCGTCTTCTAGATGTGTTTCACCGCGCAGTTCACTTGAGTGATCCGCTTTTATCTATAATAAATCTAGAAGAGCGCATAAAAACCAGCGATACACGAAATTATAATACAGAGGTAAAGCAATTTATCGACTATGACGAGATCTAAATTTTAATCATGTAACTTGACTAAAAGGTATATTTTTAATTAACTATGTTTTTATTATATGACATGACATTTTTGGGATTCTGTACAATGTAAAAGTAAAAGTATTAAATATAATATATAATATTGTTAATATAAAACTTTCTCCGAAAGTATAAAATAAGGCAAGTATAGACGTTTTTTCTGTATAATCTACGTCAAACTCTATCAAAATCTTCAATGAGAGCTTAAATATTTTGTTAATACAATCAACACGCTTTTTAAAAGAAACAATTTTTTAAGTACGTTTCTTTTGTACATTACACAATTTTTGTCTAGTCCTTTTATTTCTTCGAATCTCGTCTATTGAGCACTCTCTACAAATGGTAATAATTTTTTTCATGACTGTCAATAATAAGACATACTTTTACCCTTGTTACGTGAGAGGTTAGGTTAACCTCGACGTAACTGCAAATCAAAATTCGGCTGCCGCCCTAGGACATCCGTCATTCATTTGCTCAAGGCTCTTCAGTCCTTTCTCCTTTCTTCCTTCCTCCTTTGTGATTTCAAGAGAGATTTCGGTCGGGAAAAGGGTTTAACGGTGTTAGTAAGGTTAATAGGGAATAAGATAATAGGGACCTATATCTCGACGGGTCGTACATTCTGATCTTCAATAGGTTTGGCGATGCATGCTACAATGCATCCCCCCAACTATTTACTATTCGGAGGAAACCCGAGCTATAGTTAATTAAGATCAATTTATAGTTATATTAGAAATATTCGTTAGTAAATAACTTATAAAAAAAGACAATAGCAAACCAATAATACTAATGGTAATTATTATTAGTAATAATTATAATAATTCGTGCGATTGAATAATATAGTAGTATAATAATTATAATAATCAATAATAAATAAATAGCACTAATACTTATTACTCGTGCGATTAATAAGAATAATAATAACGGCCGCCCGGTTGCGCGTCGCCAGACGAAGCTCTAGCGAGTCGAACGGAGAGACTGAAAACAAAAGGAGTGAGGCGCGCGCTAGCTGCGAAACCTCGATCCACTACCTCCCGGCTGTATGGCTAGACTCGCGAAAATGCTATCCGACAA
>JAWWEQ010050237.1:0-11961 GCA_035583055.1 Torymus tubicola
AACCTTCAAACGACATCATCCTTGACCTCAAGGTCATGATCAAGGTCACTATCAGTTTTCCCCTCCAAACCCTACAATTTCTGTATTGAATACTCGTATGCGTAATTATGGGAATGTTTGGATGCGTTGATTAATTTTGATTTTAAACATGACCATAACCATGACCTTGACTCAAAAATGGGGGTTCCCATTTGAAAAAATCGATCTTTACAACAAATTAAGAGATTATCTAAAAGACTAGTATATATTTTGGATCTTTGCTTGATTTGTTTACATATAGACAATAATCGTAGTTACTTCTGACAAAGTTTAAGATTTCAATGAATTTGTTAAAACAATCATACCACGCTCTTGGGCATTCTCTGAGACCATAGAGTGCTTTTTGCACTTTGCAAACCTTGGTGTCTCCGGTTTCATAACCTTTTGGTTCATTAATATATACTTCTGATTTTACATAACCATTTAGAAATGCTGTCTCTACGTCCGTCTGTTCTATGAATAAATTATGTTTGCAACAATAAGACAATAAAATTTTTAAAGTTTGCATTTTACTTACAGGTGAATAAACATTTTCAATGTATTCATTTTGTTGAAATCCTCTAATCACTAATCTGGCTTTATAAACATTATTTCTTTTCTTTGTAAATACCCATTTTACATCAATAACTTTTTTATCTTTAGTCCTTTCAACAACTTGCCATGTATTATTTTTCTTTAAACTATTTATCTTGGCGTCCATGGCAATTATCCATTGTTCCTTTTCGCGGTATTGTTAGTCTATCTCTGTTTTCGTTGTCTGCATTATCAGATTCGTTATCGTTTACATTATTATTATTCGCATTGGCTAATTTAATTTGCTCAACTCTACTCTCCCCGAAGGTCGCAGTAGAGTGAGAAGAATATTCAGAATCGCTGTTGTTATTTTCGTTTTCTAAACAGATTAATTAAGTATATTCTTCAATTATTTGAACATGTCTAGCATTACATATTTTACCGTTTACTAAAACTCTATAAACATTTTCATTATAATCCACTAATACGCCTAATTTTCCTTTATCATCCCATTTCCTTTTTCTTAAAGCTTCTGGTACATTTATAAAGACTCGACTACCATACATTTTTAAATAATTTACATTCGCTTTTTTTCCAAAAAATATTTCGTAAAGAGTTTTATTCTCCATTGTATTCGCAATTGTTCTATTTTTTAAATATACTACCGTTTTTATGATTTCAGGCCAATATCGCCTGTGAATTTTTGCTTCTCACATTAAACATCTACCTATGTCCATTGTAGACCTATTGTATCTTTCCGCCACTCCATTTAATTCATGGACGTAGGGTAGACATGGCAATAATTCGATTCCTTTAGACTTTACAAAATCATAAATCTCGCGATTCAAATATTCCTTTTCATTGTCACAACGTAATTTCTTAACTCTTTTATTGAATTTATTTTCAACTAAATTTACATACTCTTTCAAACAATTTGCAGTCTCTGATTTACTTTTAATGCAAAAAATTCTAGTACATTTAGTATAATCATCAATAAAAGTTACAAAATATTTTTCTCCACCATAACCAGTTGTGTTATGTGGATCATTTAAATAACTCTAATATTTCAGAAGTTTTTGTTCTGTTATTTTGAAAATGTACATTAGCCATTCTACTTTCTATACAATTTGCACATTTTATTTCAGTTTTTCCAATTTTATCTGGTAAGTCTTCAACTAATTTGCTATTTACTAATTTTGTTAAATACTGAAAGTTTACACGTCCAAGTGCCCTATGCTACTTTCCTTTTTCAGTCAATTTTATTGAATTTACATACATTTCATTACACGCCTTTTCTTAATACAAAACTTTGCATAGTATGCAATTTATTTCCAAGGGTAGCAACAGCTATTAATTTTCTATTTTTGTTATCAATTTTGGATGATTATTTTTTGTTATTATTGTATTATTCTTTGTTATTTTTGAAAAACTTAATAAATTTTGTCTAATTCCTTGAACATAATAAACGTTTTTTAATTCAACATGTGCTTCATCATAATAATTTTTAAAGTAAATTTTAATATTTCCAATTTTAGTAGCTTTCAACTATTTACCATCTGGTAATTTTACATCAATAGGAATTTTCAAATCTACATAATTGTCAAAGAATTTATCGCTTCTAATAATATGATCAGTGCACCCACTGTCTAATAACCAATTTATTATATCATTCTTCTCACAATTTTCGTTATACCACGTTACATTATTTGCTTCTCTTATTGTATCATTTCTATATTCGTTATAGTCTGTTACCTGATTTATTTGTTCATTGCATACTTGCGTAGCCAAAGTCTCTGCTGTGTAGTTGCCCTGCTGTTTACCTGAAGATTCTCCTCTCGGTTGATTTGATCCTCTGCCTCGTCTCCTATAGACTACACCTCTGCTGTAGTTGCCCCTTTGGGAACCTCGCTGACCTCTGCCTCTGTTGTGTTGAGCTCCTCTGCTTTGGTTGTATTGCTGTTCTGACCAGCAATCCTTTTTGTGGTGTCCTAGTTTACCATAGTTGTAACATTGTCCTTTGGTCTTCGTTGAAAAAGTACTCATATTATTTTTTTTATCATTATCTGTGGTGTTTAAGTTCCTTTCTTTTATTTTAGATTTTTTAGTGGACTGTTCTCTGATCTTCTGGAATTACATCTAGGAAATCTCCTATATAACTATAGCTCAGTGGTAAAGTTCTGAGTCGAGATCTCATTTTTTCTGATTCTTCCAATTTTCCACCAAGTGCTTTAAATTCATTAATTTTTTTTTTCAAATTCGACAAAAAATTCTTCTACTGTATTGTAATTATTTAATTTTAATTCTTCTAGTTTTCCTCTGCATATTATCTGTAGAGCTGTAGACTTAGTCGTGTATATTCGAATTTTTGTATCATAGCAAATGCTATTGTGCATTCACCGACATACTCTAATTGTTAATCTGAGATGTACTAATTAAAATAGTCCTTGCTTTTAAATCTTTTTTGTCCCACTCAGCTTTTTATCTATATCCACTATATGCCTCGTTGCTGGTTCTTTACATTCTTTATATTCTAATAAAGTCATTAATCTTATCTTCTAGCTTGAATAATTTGCTTCACCAAAAATTGGCATGATCATTTCTTCTATTTTATTTTGTCTAGCCATTTTAATATCACTGGTATTTATATTCACATATACTTGATTTTTGAGTTTAATAATTTTTTTAAGTTCCATTACAAATATTTTCCGAAAACGATTTTTTTATCTCTTCAGTTAATTCCATATCTTTATCTTCTAAATCGTGCTTTTGCTTCACCTTTTGCTTTAACCGCGAGAACATGTGTTTAACCTCTAAATTCCCACGTGCTCTATATCAGCACTTTATCACGTGCTTCACTTGTCAACTCCAATCCATTGACATCAGACATTTTTTTCTATCAGTCTTTGATAATATTTTCCATCTTTTGTGAAACAATTTCCCTTATTTATCACTGAAACTTCCTCCAGTCCATGCTGTTTTGCACTAACCTTATTCTTCTTGACTTTTCTGACTTAACATTCCCCGAAGCTCGATGTAAAGTTCAGTATTTAAAAGGGTCCAACGCTCTGCTACCATGTTGGGATTTGTGGATCCGCAAATAAAAAGATTCGGTTTAAAACTAAATAAGGAAATTTATTTAATGAGGCCCGAGAGCCCAGTCGGCGACACGTCTGTCTACGTCGAGGTCTGAACAGCGAGAAAGCGAGTACGTTGCGCAGTAAGTCGCTCTCACCTTGCGCTACTGTACACAGAAACAAAGTAGTGAGGGTCACGTATGTATGTATTACAGCTAGTACATCAGTATATAGGTAGTCAAGATTACATATTTACTATAATATTCAACAATTATATAAAGTTAATAAGAAGGTTATGCAAAGTTTATAGGAAGTATATTTGAAGTAAATACAAATGTAACAAAAACCAAGTATTTTTTTAACATTAGAAAAACTAATATTTGATGACATTTCATGAACTTAATTTAAACTTGAACTAGTTTTCCTAATGTTAAAAAAATACTTGTTATTTTGTAATATTTGTATTTACTTCAAATATACTTCCTATAAACTTTGCATAAACTTTTTAATAATTTTATATAATCCTACTGTGAACTTTACTGAAGTTCAAACTATAAAACCGAAAATTCAGCTCAATTTCATTTGACAAGTCGATAAGAAATTCATATGAACTTCAACTAAATATTAAGTTAATATGAACATAATTTTTTTACTAGTACATCCCAAAGGTTGGCTCACGGTATGGCTCCAAGTATGGCTCGAAGTACGGCTCGAAGTATGGCTCAAAGTATGGCTCAAAGTATGGCTGCCACTAATGTTCAAAGCCTGCATAAAAAATATGTTTATATGTACTGAATAAAAAGTTTAAGTTCATATGAAGTTCATGTCGACTTGTCCAATGAAAGTGATCCGTGTAAAAAAATTTCCTTTGACGAAGGTTTAGCTGAAGGTACACCACTCAAAAGTTTAGCATTATTTTGACTTAATTTGGGAATTGATAATCTCCCAAACATGATAAATTTAAACTAAGATCGGTTGGGAAAAGTTGAGTGAAACTTTAACCGAACTTTCGCAAAAAAATTAATTCATTTGCGAAAATATCGGCAAACTTTTGCCATATTTCGAATATAGATCGAAAATTCTCTCATGGAAGTTTAGATAAAGCTTCACCAAACAGAACGTTAGGAGAAGTTTGGCGAAACTGTAGCTAAACCTTAACGGGAGAAATTAGCAAACTTTACCTAAACTATGGCTAAACTTTGCTGAAATTTTTTAAATGAACTGTCTCTTTTGCGTAAATCTAGATAAAATAGCGCCAAATATTCACAACACATTTTATATATGTTTCTTAATATTTTTTCAAAACTTCCGACAAACTTCGACCATAGTTTAGGTAAAGTTTACCAAATTCTTCCTTTAAAGTTTAGATTAAGTTTCTCTAAACTTCTACCAACGTTCTGTTTGGCGATACTTTATCTAAATTTTTACGAGAGGATTTTCAAACGTTATCCCAACTATGGCAAAACTTTGCCGAAATTGTTGCAAATGAATTGTTTGTTTTGCAAAAGTGTAGATAAAGTAGAGCCAAATATTCACAACACACTTTCTATACGTTTCGCAAGGCTTTTACAACTTGCGACAAAGTTTTGCCATAGTTCGAATAATGTTTCAAAATTCTCTCACAAAAGTTTAGATAAAGTTTCGCGAAACTTCGTACAAAGGTTCTGTTTGGCGATACTTTATCTAAACTTTTATGACAATTTTCAAAGGACCTCCAATTTACCAAGCCACTGTAGCACAATCCTTTCGTCTAGCACTCTACCGATTTAGGAGCATGGCTACATGAAGCATGAAAATGAAAGTCTGAAAAAAAAACGTAACAACGAATAAAGCGATGCCGCTCGCTCGAGTTTGCAATGCCGAAGCTTCACTTTTACGTGAAGTACACAGAAATTGCGCTTCTGTGATGATAATATAATACTGTAGCTGAATCGAACGCAACAGTATAAGCGTAGGTCGCAATCAAGATTGCTACACTCAAGTCCACGCGGGACATACACAATATTAACAATAGAATTTCTTGTATAATATAAATATTTAGCAATGAGCAAAAATATTTTTCATTTGTACTGACTTAATAAAAATCTATTTTGAAGTTCTCTCTTAAGTCTATTGCTTATAGTAATATTATATTTTCAATGTAAGATTTTAAATTACTTCCGTAGCATTTAATATAAATAAAATTGAAATATAGAATTCCATATCTCGGTATGACTATCAAGTAAAGCAACTTCAATTATTAATAAGCACATAATTAATTAATAATTATGATTTTAAACAATGAAACCCGATACTGCGTGTACGTGAATATAGTGATACGTAGAGTACGCGAGTATCATGGTTTCATAGATATTAATGTAATGGAAGATATATATATATAAAAATAATCTTGAAATTCAATTAATAAAGCTTGTTTGACTTTTTTCGTCGATTTTTTTTCAGTATTAATGCTGTTATCGTTCAAGTGAGCTGTCTACGAATAACACAACAAGGCAATAATGTAAGTGTACGACAGAGACGCCATCCGTTGGAATTTGCGTGATCCGGCAGCATTTGTAAACATTGTCCTGTACATAACCCACATACCCTATAACTTCATGTATTTAAGTTTGTTGAGATTACATGGACTTCGAGTCCACGCGCTCTCCATAGAGTATCAATTTAGATAGAGAGAAAGAAGCCACTGCACGTAGCAGCAGAGTAGCGCAGCGGACTGACTGTCGCCACCAACTGTGTGCCGTACCGACGACGTCGTGTGTGCGCTCCCGCCAAGGGACCCGGCGCTCGCACACTCTTTCTACAACGACCACGCTTCGAGCATCGCAGCTACGCTAATATCACCACGCCACATCCAAATCATCAACGCACATTATTAGAAGATTTGATAGAAGATAGCTTAGAAGAAATAATCAAGAGTTTAATTATAATATAAAAACAACACGCCTTCACTTTTATTAGCCTACTCCAATAGGTTATGGGCCCAGCACGCATGAGGTATTTTTGAAGGTTTGGTGAGTAAAAACTCGGGCTATTTGAAAGCAGCTAACCGAGAAAGGCGTTCAGCCATCTTGTCTCCTCAAAGGAGAAAACAACGCGAAATAGTAGATGTTTAGAGTTTAGATGTCCTAGAAGTTTAATAAGAGTTTTATTTTATTTTTCGCGATTTCGAAGCAAATAGAGTTATGCGAACGGCCGATTAGACGTACGTGTACGTAAACATTCAACCTTTTTTAGAACGCAGTGCGCGGAAAGTGTTGAAAAATAAAACGTGGCGTAACACGTCGAAAATCGCCTTAGAAGTACATCCTCGCCAGAAAGACACATATAGAAGTACAGAAAAGTTGAGCGTAGCGCAAATATTAGAGAATAACCAAAAAGCGATCATACACGTAATAAAGAAATATTAGAGAATTTTTTTTGAGAATAGGCAAAAAGCGATAATACTCGTAACAGAGAAATATTAGAAAATTTTTGACTGCTTGTTTTCGTCCTTTAATAAGTGTATATAGACGCGAAATTCTCAAAAATGAATTGTGAGTTGAACTGTAGAAGTTTAACTGCTCTAGAAAGAAAAATCAAACACTGGAATGACGGCATGAAGCATTGATGATACTGCTGTGCAGAGGATTCTTGCTTTCATGTTAAGTCGTTATTTCTCCGGGCGTTGCTGGTCTGTGTAAAAATAAGAGCGTTGTAACGCAGGTACGCTTCTGGCCGAGGAAGAAAAACGTTTAGTTTTTTTTCACCAAGCTATGTCAAATAATTTTTCAGGGCTTATATCAACTTACATAGTTACAAGACAGACTGACAATAGAGAAATGACATTAGAAGTAAACAAATCTTGCCTTTTACAGTTAGAATCAGAAAATAAAAGGTTAGATGACGAAATTAGAGGCTCTGGAGCAAATCTTGCACAGAGTAACTCAGCTAGACAGCTGGCGGGACATAATCGTTGCTACAGGTGCAACAGACATGGACATATGTACACCGATTGCCCATTAGAGGAGTTTGGATTATGGTTCTCCTATGTTTGCCAGGGGGCAAAGAAACATAAGGATACGGACTGCCCCAATAGAAGGACAGGACCATCTAACAGGTCAGTCAATAAAAACAATAATCACAACACACAAAACAGGAACACTAGAGGTAGAGGAAAATTTAATAGAGATAGTAGTAGAGGAAACTTTAGAGGTAGAGTCTTCAAAAGTAGCAGTAATATAGGACTTAGAGGAGCATCCCAAGCCGGACTGCATCTTGGAACAAGAGCTTATATTGCAGATATGAGTAAAAATCAATAGAACTCCCCCACTAAAATTACCTTTATTGCGGATTCGGGCGCGACCGACCACATCGTAAATTAGGGAATAATTTTGAGTAATTTTAAAAGATGCACGGAAGAAAGCATTAGAAGCGCTAATAAAAATGAATCAGCGAACATTAAAATAGATGGCAAAGGAGATCTGATTCTGAAATCTAACATTTTTGATAATAAAACAATTGATTGACAAATGTTATAGCAGCCAAAGATATATCAGATAACCTCATTTCCCTTAGTCTAAACGTTTTGTAGACGTAGGATTAGGAATTTACCTAGATGACGAGAATTTGAGTATATTTGATAAAGAAACGGGAATTGAACATATATCTGGAAAGTATGAGAAACCTAATTGGTTAATTACTTTAGATGCGGAAAATCAAACAGACAACAATGAGAATAACTTAGAGCGTGGAAAATATGAATTCATAGTTAGATTGGTTACATTGGACGAGTTTTTGCAGCAATCACAGACGGATGATATGTATGTAGAGTCTTACAAATCAGAACATGAAAGTTTAGATGTAGCAGAAACACAATCGTCTGAGATTGGGAGGGAGAACTTGGGATAACTCGTTCAAACAAAATAAAATAAAATAGACTCCCAAACAATTAACGATTTTGATTTAGATGAAATTATATTGAATGGGAAAATACATGACTTAGATGACTTTAATAACAAAGAGTCTCTTGAAATTGCAAATCATTTAGAGAATAACACAGATAACAAAAAGAATAAATTAGACGAAGGCTGTGGTATATAAAATTAGGACATGCCTCTTTAGGTTATCTTAAACAACTACAGAAATTAGAAGAAAAACTAAAAAGTGTCAAATTTGATAAATCAATATTAGATTGCCAAGTATATGTTTTGGTAAAGATGGAGAAACTAACTTTCTCCGAATTAACAACTAGAGCTACCAGACTCTTAGAGATAATACACACAAACACAATGGGACCGATTAACCCTTAGCGGCCACACGGGGTAACTAGTTACCCCAGGCTCAGAAAAAGTGAAATTGGAGGTTTAAAACATTTGAAATTGATACAAGTAATGACATCTGCCGGTAGTAGACAAGTGAAGCGGAGAAATACGTGGCGACGCTGTGAGCGTTAATTTTATCCCTTAATATTGAAAAATGGCGGAGTAATGAATTTTTTTCTGAAAAAAGACCATTTTTCTGTTTTTTTTTTACATATATGATCATTTTTTAGAATGCCATCTATAAATTGACCGATAATCATTAGAAATATTGAAGAACACTTCAACAAACATGAAACAATCGGTTACAAGTGTTAAAACACTCATATATCTTGTACAACTAGGTTTTTCAGCGTGGGGTAATAAGTTACCCCATGTGGTTGCTATATGGCCTGGCTAAGGTGTGGCCGCTAAGGGTTAACCCAGCTTCATATCCTGGTGGAAATAAATTCATAATTGTGTTCTTAGATGATTACACTAGATTTGCAAGAGCATATTCAGTAAAGCACAAAAACGAAGCGGGTGACTGTTTAGAGAAATTTCTAATAACAATGAGAAATCTTATTGGAAAGATGAAAAAGTGTGAACAGATAACGGGACAGAGTTCACAGGAGGAAAGTTTTTAGATGTGTTAAAAAGAGAAAATGTAGAGTACAAATTAGCACCTCCACACACACCTGAACTCAATGGTACAGCAAAGAGATTTAATAAAACGCTGCCAAACAAAATTAGAGCCCTAATGATAGACTCAGGATATCCGGAGAGTATGTGGATATTGGCATTAGAAATTGCTGTTCATATTTACAATAGAACACCACATAAGTAGCTTAGCTCCGCAACACCTCTCAAGATGCTAACACCGAAAAACAAAAGTCACTTAGAGAAAACTAGAAAATTTGGATGCATAGCATATGCCATAATCCCAAAAAATTAAACAAAATTTTCTGAAAGAGCAATTAGGGCAGTAATGGTAGGATACTCATCAACAGGCTACGTACTTTGGCATCCTACCTCCGGAAAATTCCTTCATTCTAGACAAGTTAAATTGCCAGAAAGTAACACCAACAAATTAGAGAACAGAGAAAAATACATGGCTATTAGAAGAATCCAAGAATGGAACATTAGAAGATGAATTTTTATATGGAAATTCCAGATGGCCTTGATTATGATGCAAATACTAAAAGAACTAAAGTATGCAAACTACAGAAGTCCTTATATGGTCTTAGAGTAAGTCCAAAAAGATGGAATGTAAGATTCTCAGAAAAGGCACTGAAACTTGGACTGGAAAAAGACATAAACGAGCCCTGTTTATTTCCTTGGAGGAAAAATGGAAAAGTTGTCTTGCTGATTTTATACGTAGATGACATATTACTAGCAGGCAACGACAAACAAAAATTAGATGAAATAAAATTGAAATTAAGCAAAATATTTAAGATGAAGGACTTAGGAGAATCAGAAAACTTTCTTCGAATTAAACTCATTAGAGATAAAGAGAACAGAATCTTAACTTTGAAGCAAACCGAATATATAGAGAAAATTCTAGAGAGGTTTAATTTGAAAGAGTGTAAGTCTTAAAGAACACCCATGGTGACAAGACAAGTTAAAAATAGAGAACAAAAAGTAGACAGAAACTTAGACGAAGTAGATGAAACGCAAACAAATACAAATGCACCCTATAGAGAGGCAATAGGAAGCCTATTGTATTTAGCAGGTGTTATAAGACCCGACATCTCTTTCGCAGTCAATTACCTATCTAGAAGACAAATAGATGCAACTGAAGATGACTGGAAAGATGTAAAACGGATTTTGATATACCTTAGAGGAACTTCGGAGATTGGCTTGACATATAGAACTAACCGTGACACTCTAGAAGCTATGACTGATGCGAGCTTTAGAGATTTTTCTGACTCATCGTCAACTAGTGGCTATATAGTTAAACTATATGGAGATCCGATAATGTTTAGAAGCCATAAACAGTCATACGTTACTCTATCAACATGTCAAGCGGAGTACCTAGCCATGAGTGAGGCCTGTCAAGAACTTGTGTCATTAGACAAGGCAATTAGAGATATCATTGGCCAAAGACTGTATCCAGTGACTATTTGGTGTGATAACAAGTCTGGAGAAAATGGCACTCAGATGGATGGTAGCCATAAACTTAAAAACGTCGATGATAATCTAGAGTCTATAAGAAGCAACTTACAAGGAAACCTCTCCAACCCGACCCCACCGATTTCAATGATTCTTTGATATGTTGTAGAGCTTGAAAAAATATAAGACACGTATTTTTTTATCGGCTAATAAACACTTTTAAAGGGTGAAAACCACCCTCATAGTTCACCCCCAAAAACAGATTTTTTTCAATATCTCAAAAACTATTCGGACTTTTTGAACAAAATCAACGTCAAAATATTTCTTATAAAAAGGTGCTTCTATAGGCATAACTTTCATGCCAAAGGATTGCAACCCCTTTTACTTATGGGGGTAAATATGGTATTTTTTAACTCTTTATCCATATAAAATTTATTAAATGAGCTCGATTGAGTTAAAAATTGCACTGATGTTGAAAAAACAATAAATTAAATATGACGTGTTTCGGGATTTTATAAGAAAAAATTTTTCTAGGGGTGCAACTACCCCTACCATATTACATGTAAGCTAACTTACCTAACCCTGGGAATCACGAGTTTAATGGCTCATTTTTAATTAAAAAATTAAATTCTACACTATAAGTGGACTAACTCACAATAAACCACATAACCTCAATCCACCTAACCCCTAAAAACCATCCCTACCAAACCACAAGCAGGCTAACCCACCCAATCCTGGGAAACACGTGTTTAATGGCTCATTTTTAATTAAAAAATTAAATTCTAAACTATAAGTGGGCTAACTCACAATAAACCACCTATCCTTAATCCACGACCATGTGTAACTGTTAAAAATATTTTTTCTCTTACCCGTCATTCCATGAATTGACCAATTTAATTATCTAATGTAGCGTGAAGTCTTATTATTATTTTTATATAATATTAATT
>JAWWEQ010050238.1:0-11958 GCA_035583055.1 Torymus tubicola
GGAAGCGGCATCGCCCTGCTCGCTCGACGTCACTTCGTTCCTACTCGCCAAGCAGGACGCTGCCGCGTCCTTTGATTTTCGTTCCAAGTATATTGACAAAACTCTATGATGGACAATCCAAATGTTATTCTTTTTAGATACGTAATATATTAATATGTAATATTAGCACAATTTTTATAAATTTTTTTTGTAAGCTGGAGTAAATTGACCGTTTTAGATTAACGAGGAGAAATGGTTGACAAAAGTTGGAAAACTCCGGCTGTCCGTATCATTCCCAAATGCAAACAATTAATATAATTATAACCTAAAAAAATTATAGAATTATATACTGACCAACATTTGTTTATTTTTCATTGTTGGCGTTCAATTGAGCGATCGAGATTCGTTCGGTTTTCGAGTATTTTTGCGAGGTATCTCGCTTATTTGCGAGAATCTCGAATCGATCTCGAAACAGAGTAGCGGTATGAACTGCTTTTTTCAAAAAAGAGACAAGTATTTTTATTGAAAAAAAATATTTATTTATTGTTTTTCTATTTTTACATTTGATAACAGTATTGGTATAAACAGTTTTATAAAATTGATTAGATCTTAATTGGATTTAAAGTGTACTTGAAATTTTTTAGTTCTGAGTCTCAAAATTACTGACCAATCCTTCTCAAAATTAAAAACTTTAAGTTGATATTTCATTCGTTATGAACTTTCAAAATTTCAAATACATTTCAAAAAAATTTGTCCTATAAGTTACAAAAAACATCGTCGATTAGTATCGCAAAGAGGCAGGAACTGGACGACGTTAAATGACATAAAAAAAATAAATAAATTACAAGACGCGCAGATTCTCTTATTCTAAATGTTTTTTTTACTTTTTTTTATTTTTGAAAATGAGTAATTGGTATTGAATTCTACTAATAAGAGTCTATTAATATAAAAACTTGAAATAAATTTCAAAAATATATAAAATCGGAACCTATTATAAATTCATAATTAATTAATTTTGCTGCAATATAGAAACAATTTAATAACAAGCAGTTTTCTGTGCAAAAATCTATAATTGATTCCAAAGCCTCCTCTACAATCAATTCAAGTAAAACAATTACGTAAAAAATTATAATACATTTTTATAATAATCATATAACCTTCAAGGTGGCTCCGGCGTGCTAGTCCGTATATTAATAAGGGACCCCGCAAAGGCACTAATATTTTTGGTTGTCAAATAACTATTACATTATGATTTGTAGTAGTACAACATCATGTACTATATATCCACCTGTCATATGTGAAAAAAGCACTACTTTCGGTTTTTATAAAATTAAATTTAAATGTTGCTGGTGACACGATATTTTCGCTACAGAATAAGATATGTAACTAAAATGCTATATAATCTCGAGATAGTTTTATGAAAAAATTATCAATTTTCTTTTAGAAGAGAAAAAAATGCTTTTATAGTATATACTTTCAAAATCACAACTTTGGTATGATTTTTCAGCGCTCGTGGCATAAAATACTGTTCGAAACTAGTGCATAACTCACATGAAATGTACTATTTTCTCCATTAATACGTTAATAAATACCAAAATATTTTTTTTCTTATATAAAAAAGAGATGGACTTGAGATTGTCACTTCTAATGATTGCGATTGGTCGATTTGGAATGTTCATGTAAAATTTGATTGGCCCACGATATGGCACGCGCAGCGCGCACTAACACTGCTAGTAAAACTTAAAATTCATACTTTCAGTGGGTATCTCTTTTTTCCTTATTTATCAATTTCGCGAATCCGCTAGAACCACTTTAATAATATGTGAATTGCCATGAATATTCTTTCAACTCGTACAATGATTTAAAATGATAAGACTTACATATACAATTAATACGATTATACATAGGAATCAAACTATTTCGCCAAAAAATATAATTATATAATTAACCATCATATTGCACATTTTTGCAATACTTTTCATTTCATTTAAAAAAAAAATACGTCCAAAAGTAGTATGAAATTTACAAATTATCTGTCTGATATTTTATAATCTCAAAAATATAATTAGTGATTAAAAATCGAATGATTCATACATTGTTCTTTCTAAAAAATAGTTAGCCTTCAGAGAACCTTTAAAGAGTTTTAGAGATATCGGTCAAAGCTCTATCCTATGTAAAATACTTTTATATTATATATTATCATTATATACTAGTTTCTCTAATGTTTAAAAATACAAAATGTAAAAAATACTGTTCTTACTTATACTTTTCAATTAGTCAACAATTATTAATAATAATTAATAATGATGATATGTCGCTCTCCCTACAAAGACTAGCACATTTCACGCTCCTAATTTTATAAAATTTATGAAAATCAAAGGGTACATAAGGATATTTGTGTACAAAAAAGTCGTAATGTTTCTAATTAACATACATATATAGGAGTGCGAAATGTTCTTGTCTTCGTACAGAGCGACGATATAAACCCTAACATATGGCATCTTACCCGCATACAATTATCATTATTTTTCTGTGTCTCTCTCTCTAGTCGTATCTGCCGAGTCCCTATACATTCGCATACACACTTATGGAGAGCGTCGTCACTCTCCGTCCCGATCGCGCCTCCCTTCCAAGTCGCCGCACGTACACACACACTCTTGACTCGGCCGTTCGACCGTCCCTCCAACGCCCTTTGTTCGCGCATGCAGGCGCGCGCGTCGATTGTTTTGACCGGCTCAAGCTTGTCGCGCGATCGCGCGGGCTTTTCCAAGAAACCGACTTTACAATAACACTTTTGTTTCTCGTCTTGTTTCAAAGAAACGACGATTATTTGTGTAATAATTTTACTTCTCGACACAAAACTCACTTCGAAAATCTTAATTAGCAATTATTCGCGTCAAATTTTCTGTTTTACTCGCATAAAAAATTTCAGTTTCACTCCCGTCCAATTTTCTCGTCAAATTTTACACGTGTATCGAATTAGATCAAGATCTCTTACATCTATCACTCATCGCTTCCAATTTTTAACACAGCTCTGAAACTTTTCTGAAAAACTTCCTCTGTCACAACTGCTTCGCTTATCGTCCTCCTTTGCTCTAAAAGCTGCTACCAATTATCCTCCTCGTCCAATTTTCTCCTTATTATGTGCACATAAACTTATTCTTAACACACGTCGAAAGAGAGAAAATAAAGGTTTAATAAGGCACGAAGAATCAGTATTCATCATGTGATTTTCCTCTTTCAAACGTTCATTTTCACTTTGTAATTCTTCCACTTTTTTCGCATTGGATCTTTCTATATCATCTAGGAGTTCTTCAGCTGATGGTCGGTCCTTGGAATTATCACGAGTTGTTTTTTCGATGATAGAAACCTGCGTGAATATATAGTTATCTAAATTAATAAATTTCGTACAATAAATGTATAAATACTATAAAAATGTATACATTATACACTTGCTTACCCAAATATTGATCTGATCCGGTGTCTGAAAACCGTTGATGAGTTTCTTAATCCTTTTAAATCTTTTCTCGGGAGAACCTTGTATCTTCACTTCATCTACCTTCTTAGAGCGTTCCATTTCAGAATGCATTGGGTATAAAAGTTCAAATAAAACAATGCCAAAACTGTACATGTCACTCTGATGATGATAAAGAAAGAGTTATTATTTAAATTTTGTTGTATAATATATAATATTTTTTATAATAAAAGAAACTTTGATCTACCTTTTCATCGCATTGCTTATTTTTTTGTTCTGGAGCAGCATATAAAGCAGTCCCAAAATCTTGACTGTGCGCAACTCTTTTCATAATACAAGCCATGCCGAAATCGCCTAATTGAACTTGAATATGTCCTGACTTTGTCGAAATAAAAATATTTTTCGGCTGTAAGATATATTGTTTGTTATTTTGATGAAATAATCATTTTTATATACTGATATCAACATTTAGATTAGTATACATTTAAACATACGTTTATGTCATGATGAATAACGTTCATATTATGGATGTAATTTAACCCACGGAGAATTTGTGTGGCTATGGTTTCAATATCTGCAAGAAATGGTACTCTGCGACCACTACTTCTTTGTTCCATCCATTCTCGTAAATTTTGTTCACATAAACTCATCTGGATGTAAAGGACAAGTATTTTCTCTGGGGCCTAGAATTAGCAAATTATTTGAATGACGTCTCCATTATTGATTGAACGAATTTTTATTTCAAGTAAATGTATTTTATTGAAATACAATTTTGATGAAACTTTAAAAAATATTCTTTATTAAAAATAAAAATACTCGTGTTTCAGGGCTTTGTCGATGGGCCTTTCAAGGCTCTTTTCAAACAAAAATAACTATCGAAATACTATTTTTACTATAATTTAAGTGTTACTTATATAAAACTGAGATGGAATCTTTCTATTTGCAAAAAAAGTTTATGCGGAAACTCATATCCGTTCAAACGTTGTGTAGATATTAAATTGTTTCCAAATATTTCTGAAAACTTGAAATTTCGAGTTTTTTATTGAAAACGTATTATCAGTATGACCCTTGAACAAACAATAGACATAGTATTTCGAGTTATGTTGGTTTGAAAATGGACTTGATATTTCAAGATACTAGATATCAAGACCCGTAAATTTCAACCAGAATGTTAATATTGGCAAAATCGTTAAAACACAAGAATTTTTACTTTTAGTAGACACCAGTTCTCCAAAGTTTCATCAAAATCATCATTCATCAACCATTTTTACCTGAATAATTGTAGAATTGCCATTAATATCCGTGTTGCATTTGCTTCGTGTATTATTACTGATATTATAATCCTCAAATTCATTTGTTTCTGAAGATGAACTAGACACTACGTCAGACGACGCTTCACTAGACGATTGTGACTGAAAATCTTCATCTACAGATTCCAGTGTTTCTATCCACGCTTGTTTGTATGCTACAATGTTGGAGTGGTTTAATTTAGCCAAAGTTTTTACTTCTTGCAAACTATTTTGAATTTTATTCGTTTTCCTGGCCTTAATTTTTATTTTTTTAACGGCGTAATTCATTTCATCCAGTTTATGTTCAGCTTTATAAACCTTCCCAAATCCTCCTGAGTCTATTAGCGATATTTCTTTATACTCGTCTTTGTAACGGGATGCAGAAACTTCAAAATTTCTAAAAAAAGTGAAAAATAAATTTTTTTAACGAGTACGCGAAGAGGCTCTTTTTCTTGCCGAAAAATTAATAGAAACATGAGTTTCTCTAGCGTAAATGTTTTTTTCTCAGTAAAAATGTGAGAGAAATTAGGTTTTTCTCACAGATAGAAGTCGAAAAATGTATTTACGCTTAAAACGTTTAAAATTTCATTTCTCTTCCATTTGAATGACTAAAATTTGAAAATGTTAATGATTTTGGAAATACTCTGCTCATTTCAACATAATTGATTTTATCTTTTTATATTGATTAGTGTAGTGAATTACTCGAAAAACCGAAATTTCCATTCATTTTCTCGGCACATGAAGGACCTTTTCGTGCACTTGTTAAAATAACACTGAAAAAAAAACAAGCGATTTCTGCTTGAATCCCAAGCAAAATTTACTTAGCTCACCCGAGCAAACGCCGTAAAGCAATTCCTGCTTATTGACCCTAGTAGTTTTTGCTTGTCAGTGAAAAGTAATACTTGCTTGATAGGTGGCAAGCTAAGAAACCAGCAAAAACAATGGGTACATTGTATTCAATTCGCAATTTGAACTGCACATCGAATACGTGATCTAGGTGTTTCACGTAGACGATGATGTCTAGGTGGTGCGTACTGTAGTTTTTTACTTCTAGATGTTGAAACATATCAAGTACGTGGTCTAGGTGTTCAAAGTAGCCGATGACGGAGTCTAGGTGGTGCGCTCCATAGTTTTTTACCTCTAGGTGTTGAAACTAATCCAATGCATGATCTAGGTGTTTCACGTAGCCGATGACGGAGTCTAGGTAGTGCGCTCCATAGTTTTTTACCTCTAGGTGTTGGAACCCATTGAAAGTGTGATCTAGAAATAAAAAACTACCTAGACTCCGTCATCGACTACCTGGACCACCTAGATCAGGTATTGGATGTGTTTTAACATCTAGAGGTAAAAAATACTCCGTCATCGGCTACGTGAAACACTTAGATCACGCATTCGATGTGTTCAAATTGAGATCTATTCAATGTACCCATTGTTTTTGCTTGTGTCTCGGGTTAATTCTGCTTGCCATCTATCAAGCAAATATTTCTTTTCGCTACCAAGCAAAAACTGCTTGGGTCACCAAGCAGGAATTGCTTTACGGCGTTTGCTTGGGACTCAAACAAAATAGCTTCTTTTTTTCAGTGTAGTTCGCACACGCGCACGTGTGTATGTTTTTTTTGTTTGTGCATGTGCACATATATGTATAGATATGTATACATACTGTACATAGTATATGTATAGTTATATAGATAACTCTATACACGGGTATAGTTATAAATATAAACGGTGTCCCATTTTAAACAGACCACGTAAATATCTCGAAAAGTAAGGGAGATGGAAAAAACTTTAATTACAAAAATTGTAAGATTTGGCGGGGGCCAACTGATAGTGACCTTGACCATGACTTTGAGGTCAAGGATGAAGGTCATTTGAAGGTCAATACAATTTTTCCAAATGGAAACCTACACTTTTGATCTCGTAAATGGAAAGAGCAGAAAATTTTACGTTCAGAAATGACCTTGGGTCGAGGTCGTGGTCAAGGGCACCAACAGTTGGCCGCCTCGAAACCATACAAATTTTATAATTAATGTTTTTTTCCATCTCCCTTACTTTTCAAGATATTTACGTGGTCTGTTTAAAATGGGACATGGTGTATATATTTATATAAGATTATATGAGGAGATATAATTATAGAAATAATATATAATTTGATTACGTGAAAAAAGTAAATGCAACATAGTATCACTTATTTCCGTTCAAAATTAAAACTGACACGTCTCAATAAAAGCGAAGTGGAGATAGTGAGCTGAAATGAACTGACTCTTGCGAGGGAAACGGTATCAGAAAGTGTGATATAAAAGATAAGTAATGCCACTGGAAACAAATTTTTTTAGGTAAAATTCGAGTAAAGGGGACTATTTTGCAGTTTCGTCCCACTGTGCGTTGCTTAGCAGCGGTGCTCGAAGCATGCTACTGCTGGCGCGGTTTGGAGTAGGTTCGCGCAAGATTTGAATTATTTAAAAAAATTTTTTTAATAAATAATACAACAAATAATGTATACATCAAGCGGTTGCCACTCTGGTATGCGCCCAGAAAGCCCATTAGTAGGAAGACTAAATTTAAAAGTCAGATTCGATTACGATCCTTCGAGCAGAGTAGACGTGTTTACATAGTTACTCTGTATCGAATGTAACGTATATCAGTTACCATGTGTAAAAAAAAGCTTTAACTAGTGGGAAATTCTATTATGATTTATTACTATTTATTAAAAGTTACAAATAGCCAATGAGACCAAATATACAAAAGTTAACAAAGATATCACATTACCACTATAACCAAAAGACTACATTGAAGACGAAAACTAAAGCTCGAACCTGATTTACGGCAAAAAAAACAGTCCTGAAAATGCAACGGCGAATGTGACAAAAGCAAATATGTATCAAGAACTATTGGCTAAATAAACCAATAGAAACTCATAATACACTTTATGCCCTGCAACAGCAAAAAGTAGACGAAGACGACAAACTAGAAGTAAAGAATAGTACTAAATTTGCTGACAAAGTGAGAAATAGAATATCATCTCCAATATCGCACCGTTAAAGCCTCTTCTAGATAAAATAGTTGTAAATTCTACATGTCAACGAAAACAAGATAAATTATCGTAGAATTCGATCCCAATGTTATTAGAATAACAAATATCAAAGATAGACTTAAGTAAAAAGCACTCCTACTCTTCTTTCTAGAAATTGAAACTTGTGACAATAACATGAAATTGATAAATTAATAAATATGATCGTTAAATTTCAACCACCTCGTAAAAAAGAGAATTATCACAGTGCATGAAATGGTAAAACTTTGGACGTACTAAAAATTATTTTTTTAATAGCCCATTCTGCGTAAAGTGCTCTTAGGGTCATTTAACCAAAGACTGTCCTATAAAAGAAAAAATTGAAGAAGTTACATGTGTCAGCTATGATGAGGACCACCCAGCAAGTTATAAAGAGTACATAGTGTGCAAACAACTACAGCAAAAATTATTCCCAGCTTTAAGAGGAAAAATAAGTTCAAACCAAAATATTATTCAAAACTCAAAAAATATTTATAAACAAGCAATGAAAAAATTACGTTCGTACAAACAATAAAAAACAAACTACAGCAACAACAAGGACAGAGCCTACGGAAACACCTATGGTATACATCTAGATCGTCGCTTAAGTTGGCAATCTCATATATGGACTAAGCGTAAACAATTAAGTCTTAAAATAAGAAAAATAATCTGGCTTATTGGGAACAAATCACTGCTATCGCTAGAAAATACATTATTTCTTTATACAAGTATTCTAAAGTCTGTATAGACGTATGTCATACAATTTTGCGGAACTGCTTGAAATTCAAATATTGCAATAATTAAAATATTTCAATCGAAAACATTTTATTAAAATGGATTTAAAAATATCATCTGTTAAGAAAAAGATAATTAAATATTATGGCAGATATAAAAATAGATTAACTGCACATCCAAACAAATAGGTAACAGAAATATAAGCAAATATACCTGAAAGTACAAGATTGACGAAAAAATGTAATATATAAACTTAAATGCAAATATTTACATGTAAATAATTATTTAATTTTTATATTAACATAAGAAAATTAATTTTAAATTATAATTGTAATGCTAATAGTAATTTAAGTTGTAAGAGTACGTCTTAAAGGAAACGTACTCACGTGTTATATATTGCTACAGAGTGGATTTTTATAACCAAGTGTTTACACCTGTACAATTTAGTGGTTGGAACTCGGATCTTTCGGTTCATCTTTTGTTGACCCTGAATCCAGATAAAGTCGCAGACGCTATAACTCTATGCAATCGTGAGCTTAATCTAGTGTCTCACCATGTCACACTCAAGCGGTAGACTTGCGCCTTTATTTCTGATGAAGGGTTCGAACCCTGCACCGAATTCCCGGTTCTTGTGCCAGCTGCTTAGGTGTTACCGATGCACTTTCGCTAGTGCAAAAACTGCGGAGGCTCCGGGAATCGGGGAATGGTTAGGACGCAAAATAACAATTCAATAGGTTTAAAATAAATAAGAATATATTTTAAAGGCGAAAGATATAATATTCGTAGTTCCTACCTAACGGTGGGCAAGCACGGTGCGCGTAACGTCAGCTGCTCTGCAGACTGACGCCACCCTCCTATGACTGCTGATGACGGGCACACTAGGTCGAGGCGACGAACGATGCGATAAACGGCAGACAAAACAAAACGGTCGTAAGTCTCGGTGTTATACTTGATAGTAAGCTAATGTAGAAGCTGCATGTTGATCAAGTTACAAAAGAGTCAACAAAACCGTATATAGTCTGCGCTTTATAAAAACGTGTATCATCGAGACACTTCGTAAAAGACTAGTCGAAACCTCACTTCAACTATATCTAGATTACTGTTTGGTTGTACTCTTAAATGCGACTGATGAACAGAGTGCGTAATGCATGCGTGCGATACATCCTCGTCAGAAGGGATGCTCAAATCAGTTCCTGTAGGAGACACATGGGCTGGTACATTCCGAACTCTCACAGAATACACTTCGCAGTCCTTCTACATAAAATTGTACGGTTGCAAAAGTCAAGTTAGCTGGTCGTTCTTTTTATTGAGCACAAATCCAGGTCTACCAGTAGAGGAGTGTAACCAGAACTTGTGCCTAGGTTTGTTAATTATAAATCGGGTACCAGATCATTTTAGGCCCGGTTTTACTCAATTCTGGAACTTTCCCCGTCCCTCTCTTATTGCGTCACTTACCATTTTATTGCTCATTCAGGAAGACAGTGCGCCAACACCTATTTGACTTCAACACTTAATCTCGCTATATGGGTATTAGAAACTGCCAGCACGAGGACATTTTTTTTCTTTTACTAACTCTTTGACTTAAAAAACGTACAATTTAAAAATACTTATACGATGCAGCTGTACTAATGATTGTAATATTTAACTGTGATATTGTTCTTAAGAATCTATGTTGTTTTTATTGTAGGCATTTTCTATTTTTATATTTTTGAACTTTATTTTTTAAAACCCTCATCCAGTGAAATCCTATTTTTGATATTGTATAACACCAAATTTTATCACGTTAATTCTTATATTTTATTATATTCCACTATATTGTATTATAATTACTGTATTACAATTTTACACTTTTTTTGTCTTCTTTGTACAACATATTGTATTATTAGTTTTACCGCGTAGGTAAATGAAACTTTTATCTCTCTCTTTTCTCTCTCTCTCTCTCTCTCTCTCTCTCTCTCTGGCGGCTCTGGCGCTGGCGCTGGCGGCTCTAGCGCTGGCTGTCGGGTAAGTGACATCGTCTTATCGTTGCTCCCATATCTTGGGCTTTTCTGACTCCCTCTTCACTACTTGGAGTGCATTTTTTTTGCTAGGAAGGTGGCTCCGCTGGCTCTCAAGCTCTCTGTCTAAGATGCCGCCTTCTACGCGACGTTCTGTGAGCCTGGGGTAGCTTTTCTTTACACGACGTGAGCTCACTCCCTCAGAAGCCAGAGTGACCAGAAGCAGGAGACCAGGAGGGTGCCGCTAGTCTCAGTACGGCACATTCTTTCTCGGCTACCCATTTCTATGCACTCCACCGCAGACGTTGCTTTGCATCAGCCCCGCTGCAGTCCTGGTCTTGACGAATATTATCAACCGTCAGTTCAACGGCCGATTTCAAACTAGGCTGTTTACATCGGCACAACAGACAAAGAGCTGTCACCAGCTGGATCTGTGTTTGTTTTGGAAAGAGTCACACATATAGACACAAACATGACCAACAGATGCGTGGTCTGTGGAGAGGAGCAGGCGCGTACTCTTGCACTCCGCCCATCGTGCAACAGGCTACGTCACTCTAGGTGTGCTGGCAAAAAAGCGGGTTCGGAGTGCAACCTATGCCGCCAGAAGGATCCAGAGACAGCGCAGACAGCAACAACAACACCGACACGTACGCCACCGGCCGTAATACCTCCGACGAAGGCAGCACCACCCAAACCAACCACGGCGAAAACTCCGTCAATGAACTCGAGAGAGATAAAAACGCCAAAATTGGCTAAGGTGCCGAGAATAATCCAAAAGGATCCACAGGTGAGCGCGCGCGCGTCGTCCGCAGTACCGCAACATCGACTAGCGGCTACAAACACTCGTGCGATTCCCCACCGTAGTTCGCTCGGCTTGTGAACACCAGGAGACAGGCAAGCCTTGCTTGTTGACAGCGCATCAAATTCTTCGCCCAGCGTCAGCTCTGCATCTGCTGTGCGGGTTGCCGAAGCGCAGGGGTCCTGTGCGACAGCGACCAATACCAATCGGGCTACCAGCGTTCGAGAACTAACTGCACCAGGTCAAGACCAGTTGCGAACAAGCGCTTCCTCTCAGGTGGCACCTTCGCCCCTGGGAGATGTAAATTTACACGGGATTGCAAATATCTTCATACCAGTAAGCACACTGGAGCTATTTTTCAAACGTTTTGACATGCTCGAGAAGCAGCTGGACGATCTGTCGTCACTCGAGAGCCGGAGCCTCGCATCTCGCAATACCCAGCCTATAGTCACCGAAAACGAGGCTAAATATAACGAAAGTATAGAAAAGCTGGTCACGCGGGTCTCTGTTCTCGAGGAGCACGTCAGCAAGCAAACGGATTTACTTAAAAATCTGAAGGGGGAGGACACCTTTAAATTTTTTCCAGTAAAATCATCTGCAACAAACAAATTTAAATTATTAATAAAATATTAAGGTAA
>JAWWEQ010050239.1:0-11958 GCA_035583055.1 Torymus tubicola
CGACACGAATGTGTGTTTGTGGGTTCTCGGGATGTAGTGTTCTGTGTCTTTATATATATATATATATATATATATATATATATATATATATATATAGTTGTAGGAATGAAGTGGAAGACGGAAAAATGGGAGTTTGATATAGATGAATGGGGGCTGATTTGTTGTAGGTTATTTTAGTTTCGTGCGGTTGAAAAGACTTGGGAGGGAACGAGGAGAGAAAAAAGAAATGATAGAATAAAAGTCGATGTTTGTCTTTATCGCACCTGATGTGTCTATTAAAAAGAAAAAATGGAATGGGGTGGTAGATTGAGTAGTTGATGTAGATAGCGGTTTATAAAGCCTATATTTTATCAATTATATTGTTAAGTATATTCTTATGGTCCTTATACAGCGTCCTTAACAGAATAATAGAGCACTTTTAGCTACTTATATATATTTAAGAGAACGACCTATATAAGGACGTAATAAAGTTATATCTTTCAATTTTTATCAGTATAATAATGCAACACGCCATTTCGATACGTGTATAAAAGGTATAAACGCATTTATTCTGGAATCAATATAAATTAACTAATAAAATATAACGTGTATATATATATATATATATATCATCTTGTCCGTGAATTCGCGTATATATTTTAGTCAAATTATTTAATCAGCATAAGTGCTATATAGTCGAGCGCGATGGAATTCATTTAATTTGTATTTAATAAATTAAAAAGAAAATATTTTCAGATACCCACGCTCGCGGCATCAAATTCACTGGCAATCATTATTAGCATACCAAAAGCCATGATCATCGAACATCCGCGCACGCTCGTCCACACTTTAATTAATTAAAACTTATTAGGCGAAAATCGTGATAAAATATAATAGGATATATATATATATATACACAGCGAAGAATTTTGTGATAAACCTCGAAGCCAATAAACCGCTGATAACCCAATATTTGCTCTGTATGGTTAATAGAAAAATTTATCCCCTCTTCTACCGCATACCCCCTCGAACGCAGTAAAAAAAAAAGAAAAAAAAACAACAAAGATGAACGCAATATATTTACTCGACATACATATTAACCGATAACCACTTGAACCTTTCCTTCGCATATACGTGCGTTATATATATAGTACTGCACTTAATGCATCGAATTCTTGCTGAAATACCTGTCTAAATTAAAATTTATCGGTTATAATAGGGCGGCGAGAAAACTGCTTTTGGTTATAGGCAATCAGAAAATTTTTTCGATAGCGATCGCAGCACATGGTATGTGCACAGAAGTGCAGGTGTTTCGGTGATATTAAAGAATTTATAGGATCGAGAGCTGATATGCTGATATGCGCTGTTATATATATATATAGCGACGTGGAAATTTATTCAATGCTGACACGCGCATGTCTTGGATTTCTTTCTTTCTGTGGTTGCTGCTGAAAGAGAGAAAAAGAGAATTGTTTTGTTTGGCAATATTGGGGTTCAAGTTTTCGACGGGTGTATACCATGCGCGCGCACTGTATTTTTAGAAGCTACAAACACGACGAAATTAAGTGTGGAGTTGATAAATATGAACTTTATCGGTTTCTATTTTTGTGTAATATAATTCTATAAATAAAGAAAGTAATTTTAGCGAGATTCGTATACGTATAGATCTTTCAATTTATCTCATAAATAGTAGCGAACCGTTGAGTATATATAATTTGAAATGATTCTTTGAAGGTTGAGATAAAAAAAATTTATATTCAAAATTTATATCACCATGCGCACAACGAACACTTTGCAAAACAATTATTCCACATCAAAGCGTTTTTCAATTTTTTTCATTCACCTATATAATATATAACGAAAGACGCACGCTTAGCCTCTTTATTCCACATAAATAAAGGGTGTAAATCTGATAAATTTTTTACGACAGACCATATCTCGTGCTAGCAGAAGCCGCACACAGTTGCGCGTGCGCGGCTGTGAAGTTAATGCGAGAAACTTTCTTCTTTAAAGAATGGAGAACTCTTGGCGTTTTCGCACGCGCACATCGCCCCAAAAATAAAACTCGAAGAGCGGCTGCTGCTGCTTCTTCTTCTACTTCTCTCTCTCTCTCTCTCTCACCCTCCGACTGTCTGCGACCGGAGGGTAAACTTCAGCGCTTATTTCAAACTCGTTGCCGTGCTGTTCTCTCTCTCTCACAGAGCTATTCTTTAAGACTGCGTAATTACTTTTGTTAAATTTGCATCGAAGATCCCCTGTAAGAGGCGTGACCTTTTCGCGGTAGATTAGGGTACGTAAGAGATGGAGAAAATGGTTATATGTATTTTTTTTTTAGCTTTGTTTTGATGTCTATGTAGGTGTGGTATCGAATCAGAGATTATCGTACTGATAATTCAAGAAATGAGAATGATACTATGGAATCTTCAAAAGTTGACAAAACTAGATAAGTAAAGTGATACAAAGAAGATTGTTTAATTAATAATAATTTTTCAAAATTTTAGTCTGAGGTATTGGATCTATTATTTTGAATTTTGAGAATTTGATAATGAATTAGCGATTTCAAAAACTGATTTTTTCATGGGAAATCGATAAATAGAGGAACTGTATGTATTTACTACATTGAGTTTCTGCAATGAAAAATATGGCTTATCACTAAACAAAATTATGTTTCTGATAAATTAAAATTTTGGTTATGGCCTGCACTTCTGCGGGCCGCTTCATCTTTTAAGTAGTGGTCATTACACGATCGTATTATCTATAAGTTTTTGAGGAAACCAGTGTTTATTGTTTTGAAAACCTCATTCTTCTACGGATCTGTTACATCTATCTTACATGATAAAATAAATAACAAATTCGTTTTAAAATAAACCACATCATTTTCATAACCAACAATATTCTATATTACAGACGCAGATTTACGTCTTCCACACTTCCGCGCACTAAATTATTTATCCCGCTCGTTTCCATTTCATTGTATAAAGCCACTGTTCTTTGTGCAATTTGAACATCCACCCCCGCTCCGTCGTATAGTAGAGTTTCGCGCGCGCGCGCGCTTGCTGATATAAATTATGCAAATTGAAGACGCGCTATGTAAAGTAGAAGGCAATGCAAGCCAAGATATTAATTGGACACGCGTCGTTACATAATAATTTGACTTATATATACTCCCACACACATACACACATATACTCATCCTCTGTCGTCAAACTAAACATAAATTCTAATTAAAGCTCCTTCGCCCAGGTTGTTAATTAAGAATGCACACATCTTATAATTAACACTCTGTACATCAAACAAAAAGCGGGTTTACAACGTATATATATCACCTACTGATATACATATACCCCCAAAAATATTCTTCACCAAACCTCACCTTCTCTTTCTCTCTGGTGGTTATCGACCTTATTCACGCTATTATACGAAAGACGTGTGCTATACGATTGGATTCGCGAAAAAATATTGTCTGGCAGCAAACCGCGAGCCAATTAATAATAATGAGGTGCTGTACTTGCGTAACTTGTTGAAAATCCCCGAGCATCATAGAGGGTAATATACGAAGCCAAGAGTGATAAGCGAGCGGAATGCAAGCACCGGAACACGTGTCGCCCATGTAGAGGAGCTCGTCGGTTTTGGCCCGTTTGATTTATGAGAGCGCGAGGTTGATGGAACCTGTGTATGTATGTGTGGTGATGCAGGTTTAGTTAGAAGTTTTGTATGCCGGAAATGGGATTTGGGAATGGGCTTGTTTTTGTCCTCTTGGGAATGTTAATTGCGACCCTCATGCATATTATATACTTTTGGCTTAGAGGAGTCTAAGCGCTGTTGTTGTTTCTTATATTATTTTAATGGTTCATATATTTTGGTGTATTTATTAATAAAATGTACTTACTTTACTACAAATAAATTGGCAGAATTTACGCATGAAATATATCAATGGTTTACTAATCATTGAAATCTCTGAACAACGTAATATCGGCAATAAATAGAGCTCAAAGCGCTATATATCTCACATGGTATATCCTCAAAAGTGGAGATTTCATATATGAATATGAACGGCGGCTAATTCTCAACAATCCATCAGCACAATATCCGATCTAGAAATCATTTAAACCCTCCAGCATATCCAAGAAAAACCGAAGAATTTAATATACAAGCGGATTAGCCGCGATCCGCGCAGAGTGTAGCAGAGCAGTGGTATAGAAGCTTCCTCTCTCGTCGCTCTCTCTCTCTGTCTGGCATCCTATTAATTGCTCGGGAATTCGATCTCACTCTCCCGCGCGCGAGCTTTCGCGTTCGCTAATTCCCGCGGGAGTCTGATGAAACGCGAGCGTATACGACGCACACCTGCGCGCCCGCGTATATACGCGTGTAAATATAAATTTATCTTTATATATATAGATCCGTATAGTCGAGAATCAGCGAATTTTCATCGAATCTCTTTTGTACTCGAACTTTGGTATATACGCATAAATGTGTGGCAGATTGTTTAAAGGTATTTTTTTTTTAAATTGTTTTTTATGTGTTATTGGGAGGAGAAGGGAGAGGACACATTTGGAACGAATTTTTCGTGGGCAGTTGGCAGGGGCGCGTTTCTGTTGATTTTGTTTGTTATTTCGAACTGGATTCGTCCACGCGATGAAGGTAAACAAAAAATAACCCGAGCGAGGAGTGCCAGCAAATATTTGTCAACAATTTCGAATGCTAAAGGTAGCTTAATGATCGATCAGGATACGTTCGCTGCAATATTCTATTTCATTATTTGATGAAGGAAATGTTATATATATATATATTCGTATAATATAATTTTCATGACGTATGCAAATCTTTATGATAAATTTTATTCGTATGTTCGCTTGATATATATATATATATATATATATACAAAATTGAAGTAATTGCGCGTGATCAAATAACGTGTCAATGCTGAATGTTAAATCCTAGGATATATGTATACATAAGTGAAATATTTTCTTGATTGACAGTTAAATCTGCGAATATTTTATATTTTACACGAATTTTGAATGGAGGGATTTGAAGGCTTTAGAAGATTAATCAATAAAAAATTTTAACGTTACGTCACGTGTCATTCATTTTTATTGAATCTTTACAATAAATGGAATATTCAATCGACCCTATACAAAAATATTCGCCAACCCTTTTTTTATAGCATGAAACGTGCCTATAAATATTTCAAAATATAAAAATGTTTTTTTTTTCCACATATGTTCTATCCACTAGTAGACCATGCAACAATAAAAACTTCCACAGATATATTAATAAAGTCGCGTACACGGTTATTTGATGAAACTTTATCACAACTATCAATATAAAATTTCTCCTAATCTCTTTTTATTTTCTTTCTATTCCAGGTGGGAGACCGGCAAGAATCATCGGCCGGTAGTCGTTCGCCGGGTCGCCCGGTGTCGCTGAGCCCGGCCATCAACGCCGCTACACCTCAGCCCGCCAATCACCGTCGTCACTGTTACTGCTAGCTACTCTCTACCCACCCCTTACCACTCCCTTTGCCTTTCATTCCTCTTCCCCCTTCTTTTTTCCCCCCTTATAAAGGGGGCACCCCCCTCCTATCCTTCTCTCTTTCCTCCCCCCTCTCCACTCTTCCCCTATCCCCCCCTACAGAGAAGGGGCCCGAAGTTATAAGGCGCGTCCACGTGCGCGCGCGCGTCGCGCTTGAGCTATGAACGCCAGCGTCAACGTTGAGAGGAACTCATGGCGGCTGCCTCCCGACGAGACCGTCCAGGTCGCCGATCCCCGCTCCAAGTCCGCTCAGGTAAAAGAGGTAACGATATCGCGCCCCGCCGATCCCGTACGGAAGGACGACTCTTGTTATTTATCGGTGTCGACGTATTTATATATATGAATTCATGACTTAGAGAGTCCCTTTGTTCGACCTTATGTTTTTGTTCACGTTCTTGTTTTTTTTTTCTTTTTTTTTCTTCTTCGTCTCGTGAGAGAGTTTGAACTTTTGGTCGTCGTTATGGACTTTTTTTGATGATGATGATCGTACGTTATATATATATATATATGTGTTACGTTATCTCGTTCATTTTTTTTTTGTTGTTTTAACGTTCTTGTTTTCGTGTTAATACACCATTCTTGTTTTCGTTTTCTTTGTGTGTAGTGCCGTACTATCATTTTCTCTGTAAATAATACTTCACCCTTCGTATAATAGTTAGATCAGAAAAAAAAAGAAAATCAATTATAGGTTAGCTCAGACATTCTACGAATATCATATAACCGTACATATATATATACCCATTGTCACTCGTAAAACCGTGTCGAGATAAGCTTTACGTTAGTTATATAGCATGGAAGACACTGCATTGTAATTAGAATAGTCAAACGAAATCCTTAAGTGATTCATATACCGAATTGTCGCGATATTCATATAACAGAGCTCATTTACTTGTGTCTCATAAATTTAGAATTTTCTCAGAGTTACATTCTGTATATGTGTGTATATTTAATTCAATGTCGTATGCAACTTTGCACGCATGCATAAAACTAAAATTCTTTCAAAAAAAAAAGGAAAAAAACTTCATACATAAAAATGTCTGTATACATCTTCTAAAAAGCCTGGAATTTAGCTACACGGAGAAAAATGACGTAGTAAAAATTACTATATATAAATACTAAATGAAAAAAATCAACTACGATAATATAACAATCTTTACTATAAAATGTTGTATTTACTACCAGACTCGTGTAGACAGACTCTTTTACCAAATGTTCATCACATATAGCTACACTTATACAAAATTATATCTCTACCCCTTAAAAACAACATCCAATTATATACTTATATTCACCCTCTGTAATTAGTAAACGAGCCTCCTAACGAAAAGCAAACCACACACATACACATACACACAGACACATCGCTCAGCTAACAACTGCCAAACTTCTCTAGAAAACTTCTTCGAAAACCAATCGAACTTCTTACCGCTTCCCACGCTGCGAATTCCCCGATTGAATCTTCAAGACCTCCAATCTCCCTCCCCCATTCGTCCAATAAAAAATTATCGAGTCCCTCAAAGTCCTTCTCATCCTCCTTCTTTTTTCCTCCTCTCTCAGACTGAAAGTCGCATTCGCGTCAAAGCCTCACTCACGGGCGTCTGGTTATTCAATGCGAACGATAGAGAGAGCAGCCACGATGCTGGTGGTAGTCTCTCCCTTTCATTACTCGCGAGTGCCCCTTGAGGCAACGTCGACTGCTTCTCTCGCTCTTTTTTTCTTTCGTCCGCGAAATGCCACGGCACGTATTTTTGCTTGTCATCGCGTGAGAAGCCAGCTCAATTATGCGAGGGCTTCCAGCCGACGGTATAACGGAGATCGCGCTGTGTGTATCGTGTGTCTGTTGTGCAGGCTAATCAGATGAGTGATAAGGGTGAAGACGGAAGGTTGGTTGCTTGGTAATTGGGAAGGTGCAGCGGTGGATTATAAAAGATGAAGTGTAGATGTGAGCAAAGGCTTTTTTTGTATACGTTATTTGGTTGTAATCGAATGACTTTTTTGTTGAATGGAAGGTGCTTAAGGGGGTAAAATGAAAACGTTTAGACTGAAGATTATAGAATATAGTCTAGAATAGAATAATCATTTGTTGTAAATAATTCTATTTATAAACTTTATAATAAATTATCTGTTAATCGTGTTTGAAATACTATAAAAAGAAGAATAACATGTGAAATATAACATGGTGTAATTGAACGAAGCATTCTAAGTCTATTAAAAATATAAAAATTATGGTGTAATATCACAGTCTGTACTTAATAACTAATAATACTGAGGAATCATTCAAAGATTAAATTAGTAATACCACAGAAAGAATATAGAAGATTTTGTTGACTAGAACAGTTAAATACAATAATAATACGAAAAATAAAATATAAATTATTAAGTTTAAAGATCGAATAAATTTTTTCATAAGTCGCATCCCTATAAGTGGATATTAGCAAGACTCGTAAGCTTCGAATAATATATCATAATATCTAATTACCAATACAAGATGTATTTTCCCTACACACTATACTTCATTTCAAAATTCTACAATAACTTAATTACACACACACACACACAACGGCGCACAACAAAAGACGACATCTCTCTCTCTCTCTCTCTCTCTCTCGACAATCTACACAATATACGCAGGAGCACGCACGCACAGCCTAATTGAACGGAATAATTGTCGGAGGAGGCTCGCGATTCGGGGCACGAACCCCGCCGTGAAATATATACTATACACCGCGGCCATGAAAATCTTACGACACCCTACTCGCGAAGAGATAAAGCGCGCGCGTGTCTGTGCTGTTTTGCAATGGTAATGACGTCGTAGCGAATGGCCTTTATTCCAAGTGTATGTATATATATCTACGTGGATGTATATACGTGCGTTGTGTGTTTATCCTTTGTAAAAGTTCGATGGTGGAGGTTGTTGTAGAAACGCGAGGTTTATCGGTGTTGTCGAGGTTTCGAGTTCGGAAATTTGCAATTAAGTAATATAATAGTGCGTATGTTGGTTTACAATAATGATGATTTTTTTTTCTTAGAATAAAAGGTAATTACCATCGAACAATATAAAAATAGTACAACTTGAAACTTTTCCAGTCTATTGCATAGAATATAAGCCTCCCCTCGGTATATAAAAAAAGAATCGGATCTCGCAGTATGTCGATTTTCACCCAACCATGCAGGTGCGGGAAAGAGTGAGTTCGGTTGTGCATGTGCCTATATACACGGTAGTAGCGGCCGGTATGTAGGTATACATATATATATATATATATGTAGCCAAAGTTAATTAACGCCGTGCAGCCCGCGGCAGAGATACTTAATTTAATGAGCCGGAAGCGTTACAAGCCCCGGAAAAGGCCTATACCCGAACGCCTCCCCACCCTCTCTACCACAGAGGTTGAAGTTACCCTGGCACGATACAATCGCAGTCAAAAGTTCGACGATCGATGAGTTTTTTTGGGAGTGAGAAGGTAATGGCGTTTTGGTGGGAAGGTTTGAATTTTTGGAGGATGGGAGATTAGAATACATTGTTGTTTTACATTGAAGAGAATTTTATTTTTATAATGGATAATTATTGTATATTAAGAAGGTTTCTGATTGCGAACGGCACATTTTTATTATATTTATTAAGAATTTTTTTATACTAGGGTGTGTGAAGAATTTTTCGAGATTTTTCCGTAGTTTTGTTTGTGTTTTAGTTATATGAAATTTGACATTTTTTAATAAGTACTTTTCCAGAAAAAAATGAAAAGCCAGAAAATAAAAACTAAAAATGTCCCATTAAGTATTGTCCCATGACAATACTTTTAATCGAAGTTTTACTACTTCATCTATTACAAGGAATATCATTTTTTAAGTTACCAATAATTAAACAATTTTTTAAATATTTGAGAAAAACAACAGAAAAATTAACAATAATAAATCTTGGCAAATCATTCCAAAGACAATAAAAAATAAACCAATAAAATCATCATCATCACCATTAAAAAAACAATTTCGCACTCTTCCCACCTTCCCTCTCGCTCAACTCTTTCCCTCGCCTGTACCCACACTCACACTCCCTTCCTCTCTCTCTCTTTCTCTCCCCTATAACTCAATTATCCACCTCCCGCTACCCACTCGCACCAACCAGCCACGGCTTCTCAACCGCGCGTCGCCTGCTACAGACAGACGTGCGACCAGAGTACAAACCGACGCGATATGATGTCCACGTTCGAGAACCCCGTCGACGACGACGAGGTAAGGAGAAAGAGAGAGAGAGAGAGGAGAGTATAGGCACGCGCGAGCGCAATCCAAGTGTTCTCGTAGTGGGACAGTTCGACTGCAGTAGTAAGAGCTATGGTCGCGATACGGAAGCTAACGCGCATCTGCGGCGTGGTAGGTGTCGCGTGCAATGCGTCGGTCGAATGGTTCGCGTGGTTCTGGGATGGTGGTAGGAGGGTGTAAACGGTTTCGGGGATGTGTAGGTGAACGATTATCTTGATGATGATTGGGGATGGTGGTGGTGAGTGAAGGTCTGTCGTGGATGTATAGTGAGAGTTTAGATCGTCTTGTTTTGGATATTGGCTCGGTAGTCGGGTTGTGGTAGGGGTTGTAACTCGCAGTGTTGACGATTGGTTGGAGTGATTTTGACGAAAAGTCTTTCGTATCGTTGTAGTTTTTATTTAAACTAACAATTCGAGACCAGGTGTATATCGAATGAAACAATATATTTATTCTGAATTGTGAGTAACAGAGAAGTTTGTGCATCTGTTGGAAAATTTTACTTATTACTTGGTATATTAATAAATAAAAATCAATGAAATATATGTGTTATCTATCACGATATGTGATAAATCTATTGGATCTTTAATTTTCGTCGTAAATGTGATTAATAAATGATTAATAATTAATAAACGAAATTAAATAATCATCAAACTCCTCTCAAATCACAGTAAACTCTAATGGTATAGAAGTAAATTGTTTAAGTTTCATATTTAATTAGAACAATTAAATTTGGTTATATACATGAGCAAATAAAAAGAAATAATAAGCAACTGTATCATAAAACCGATTATGATATTTGTACCCTATCATAAAAAAATATTCTCTTCTTTTTATCTCTCCAATAATTTGATATTTTCCATCCCCTTATACTAATATATAAACCCTAAGACATTAATCTTCTATACAGTAAAAACATCTAAATTTCAAAACATTTCCAATTCACGAAGATCCAGAACGTATAATATATTACCTTGTAAAGATAAGATTAACAAGGGAGAAGTGCAACTTCACGACGGCATTACTTTTATTTCAAATTAAACTTTCGAAAACCAGTACGTCATCTGTACGTGCCGCGTATTTCTAATTGCTTTTCCAACTCCGGAAGTATTTTACGGTCGCGCGCGCGTCGTCGAGCCCACGAACCTCGCGCGCTCTGCAATTTTTATTGAAATGCAAAAAAAAAAGAAAAAAGAAAATTTACGTCACAAGACTTTTTTTTCACCTCACCGCGTATATAATCGTTAAACACTTCGATTTTTCCACTCGCGTCGTGTAATGACGGGGCGGTATAGTAGCAGCGACGCGAGAGAAGAAACTCACAAGAGAGAGAGAGAGAGAGACGCACCAGGGTAGAATACCTAAGAAGCGCGGGTGCTATATGCGCTCGAAATCGGGTTGTTTAGGATGCAGAAGCCGACGCGCGAGTTTCGCCTCTATCGGACGGCTTCACCGTCGTTGTCGTCGTCGTCGTTCCTTTATTCCGCTCTCTTTAGACTTCTTCTTTTTTTCAAGAGAGAGGGAAGAAGATAGAGCGGGACCGTCATAATTTTTTATTTATCGCGTATAGGCGCAATCGAGATCATAGTTCTATTATATATACAAGTATCTCAAGAATCATTTCAACAATACAATATATTCTTTATATGCACGAAGGTGTTTCAGAATTTCATGAAAGTCATATGTTTACAGTTACAAATGATATTTCGAGTGAATTGACGTAGGGCTTAATTGCCGCAGATGGCAGAAAAGCCTTTATTATTTTCTTTCCCTTTCGTTATCGTTTTTTTTATTCTAAGTGGATTTAAAATATAGACTCTTTAGACCTTTGAATGGGAAAAAGCACGATGGCATAAAAAACCCATAAATTTATTTTTATAAACTAAATAATTACATAAGCAAATGAAGTTGACGCCGCGATACAACGTAAATACGCAATTACAATAAACCGAATACACTAAAACGAGATTAGACGCCACGAGGCGTAGCGCACCAGCGAGTCGCGTCAAGATGGCGGCGCATCTGTCCGCAGCAAGCTCAACACCCGGTCGAGGATATTCGCAACTCTCACACTCAACGCACATTTACACGAGCTCACGGTCGCGGTCTTCTTGTCGTTGCCCGTAAAGGCATGTCAGGTTGCCCCGGAGGAGCGTGTAAAGGTTTGCTCTGGTAGAGCAGAACTTGCCA
>JAWWEQ010050240.1:0-11954 GCA_035583055.1 Torymus tubicola
AGAAATATATACATTATTTAATTAAAGTAAAAGAACAATACGCCTTATATTACTGTTTTATACGTATATTATTTATCCTTATGTCTAATTAACCATCAAACTCAATGACTCAAACATTATGTAATAAGATATTAATATATATGCTCTTTCTTAATAATATTTATATTTTCATTTATTGTAACTATTTAAAATAATATATTATATCCTTCTACACTCATAATTATTCTTATAAATCTAATTTATGAATAAATTTTGGAATTGTCATTTTATTGTTGTATGTATAACAATATACTTAATGTCCGCAATCATTTCAATAAAAATAAATGTTTGAACTACTATATTGTTTCCGATTCAATAATCAATACATTATTTTTATTGCAATGATTGCGGACATTACGTATATTGTTATAGATACAACAATAAAATGACAATTACAAAATTTTTTTCATAAATTAGATTTATAAGAATAATTATGAGTGTACAAGGATACAATATATTATTTTAAATAGTTACAATAAATGAAAATATAAATATTATTAAAAAAGAGCATAAATATTAATATCTTATTACATAATGTTTGAGTCATTGAGTTTGATGGTTAATTAGATATAAAGATAAATAATATACGTATAAAACAGTAATATAAGGCGTATTGTTCTTTTACTTTAATTAAATAATGTATATATTTCTTATTTCTATTTATTAATTATATATATTAATTTTTAGATTGATTAAATTAAAATATAATATACAAAAAAAAAGCGAGAGGGAGATTTGAACCCCCGACCAGGTGTTCAAAAAGCAAGAAGTTAACCGACTAGGCTAACACGATCATTACGTGCTTCTCCATTTATCTAGTTTGCAATTATCGGGTTTTGTCTATAGCCTGTAATTGCCTAAAGAACAGCATGGCACGGTCGATAAATTACCATCGCCAGCCGTAGCATGTACCGACGCGGCGCACAGGAGAATCGAGCGTCGCGCCGTCTGTACGCTGGGGTACCAACTACATGCTGGGGTGCCTCAGCTCCGCTATGGGCTTTGCGCTTCTACTCCTGTCTATCTTCTTTGTTATCACCGACGTCGGCCGCTGCAGTCGCGCCTCCTAACCTACAATAATAGTTCAAGATTTGTTTCCAGGCGCATGAAGATGAACTGCACGATGGTTGCGTAAATTGTGACAGATGCTTTTGTACCTCAAGATACGCTCTTTGTAAGACCATATACACACGTCAAAACATGATGCATCCGATGTGCACGGCGATGGAAGACCTTTTATTACAATCGTGTACCATATACCTGTCCGTGCGTATTTTTGTCTGTGTAATTTATCATTGTCATACACTGTAAAAATATGCTAAGTACTCGAAAGACAAGGGTGTCGATAGCCTGTGCATCCTACCAGTGTCCTAACCTCACCTCATCGAAACAAAAAATCTGACTTGGGAGTATTAAGGCGGTCTTAATACCTGGGGCCATGAACACTTGAAAAAATGATTAAAATGGTTATTATTCAATAATGATACATAAATACCATAAATATAACTTATTTTCTTCAATATAATCCAAGATATAGACCATCCAACCATTCTAGCCTGAAATATCGTGATTTTGAAAAAAAAAGGCTTCTGCGTTGGTTTTTTTGGAGACCGCATGATGAATTTGAATGAAATCAAGTGGAAGTTACTTATTATATGCCCCTCTATGGTTGGTTGCTCTGAAATTTTGAAATTTTTTGATTAAGTATTTTTTTAATAACAAAAACAACTTTTTTATTTGTATTTTTCTGAATTTTTATGGTTTTTGAGATTAAAAGAATACTTAATCAAAAAATTTCAAAATTTCAGAGCAACCTACCATACAGGGGCATATAACAAGTAACTTCCACTTTATTTCATCAAAATTCACCAAGCGGTCTCCAAAAAAAATAATCCAGAAGTCCAAAATATTAGGTTTTCAGAAATAAGCCATAAATGAAAAATTTTATAAACTTTAACATTTAAGCTATTTCTGAACTACTAAATTTTTTCTACTTCCTGAAACATAAAAAATATTATTAAACAATATTGTGAAGTAAACTGTAATAATATTACAAGAGAAGATATGACTTAGCATTGTTTTGTATTAGCACGTACGGATCCTCAAACTGTCAAACAGTGCAGGCTGTTATAATTTCAATCAAAAACTGTGAGACTTGTTTAGAAAATTCAATATTTGTAAAGAATATGTTATGTTAAATCAATTTTTACAATAACACATGCTGCTATGATAAAATTATTGAAAAATCACAACAAACATATATTTATATACAGAGGAAATAGTAATTAAAAAATCTATTTTAATGTTATAAAAGAAAATTAAGAAAGAAATAGGAATTAAAAACAGCATGGGATATATGAAACAACGTTTTGGATAATACAAGAAAAATTTAATAATGCTGTTTATTTATGAAAGAACGCTTAACTGCGAAGAAAGTAATGAGTAAACAAACTTACTACTCAAGAGGTATCGCAACTTGACAGAGAGCTACAGCTACAGCTCTTTACCACATGAATGATCTTCAAATCCCATCATGAGCCTCATTCAATCATTGTTTAGATGTCATCTAACAATGATTACTGCTGTAAATCAGGAAAAAAAATTTTCACAAAGTATCTATCTTTCTACTAATTCAATACTTATTTAGTTAATTTCTACTTATCTAATATATCCAGGTAATTGAAGTTTTTGGATCAGACAACGTACAACTTTACTTGAGCGAAGCCCGAAATGAAAGCACACGTGGACGCACTGAGCAGCCGACACTGACAGCTGACTTCTTATAGTTCTCAGGCAGCGATCATGGCGCATGGCAATGTTTCATGGCGTCTTGAAGGCTGAAGTGACGTCTCTCACACTTTCTTACAAGATAAGCGCGCAATTTAAGTTCGTGGATTGTATTTAAAATTTTTGAATGTGATTAGATTATGTATGTACGTATAAAATAAATAAACATTAAATTAGTTAACGTTTTTTCTCAAATTATGTATTTTTATAAATTTAAAATTAACATTCAAAAATATTACTTTTTTTCTTTAAGATTAAAATCAGTTGTAAATTGGTTATCTATATGACATATGTTTGCGTGATGAAGCCCAAATCAGTCAAAACTAGTGGCACGATCCTATAATAGAAGTTTATTCATATTTTTGCTTGTATCTTCGGAAATTTTTCAAATACGTCTCTCAAACTTTTTTTTACAATTTGAGAATAATGTATAGAATCGAAAAGTCAAAGAAAAAAATATTGATATTTTTCCAAATTTATACGTATAAGACCGCTTTAAAAGGTACGTAATTTCGAATAAATACTCAATTAAAACAAAATTTATATTTATTTCTTTTTTCTTCTATAACAGACTTAAAACACACTATTTTCTCATTTAGGATCAAAATATTTCAATATTTTTTGGTAAATATTTTTAGTTTTATCACTTGTAACCTAGGGGTGTGAATTAATTTCATTCACGAACTTATATAGAATTCTTGTTAAGCAGGCACTAATATGGTTACTGTGTATTTATGTAAAAAAAGGAATAGTAATTAGGGAATAATTCATTAATAATAAATAATTAATTCACGTAGCGATACATAATTATTATTATTTATTTACTTCTCTGTGCCTATGAATTCCGTCAATTAAATTGATGAAATTTATGCTGATGGGGATCTATCTTAATGTAGGTATTACAATGACTTTGCAAGCTTCATTTCCTAATACATTAAAAATGTGTAATTATTGAACAGGCAACGTTTGCAAAAGATCTGGGACTCAAACCCGACTTGACGAGTAATTAATCCCAGTCTTACTGATCGAACCACCGCTGCAGACCTCTACCTTATAGGTGGAGCGCATCTCTCGAACGAAACCCGCAGTGGAATCGGTCTTTCGGTATTCTTGTGCTTAGCACAATCCTTATACTTAGTCAATCCGACCCACCGATCAGGTGCATACGGGAGCTTCAGCCACCAACACCTGACACCAGGTTCGCTCTTCGCCACCGAAAAAATCCGGAAAACATTTTTGAGAAAATGCCTCCGAAAAATTTGCGCTGACGGGGAATCGAACCAGAGCCCTAAGCGATGTTTGTTTTGGAAAGAAAGCACCTTGTCGCCTGAGCCGAACACTGCTCATTCACCTTATTTATTCACCTACACAGAAATTCTCAATTCAATGAAGTCTCAACAGGTTATGGACCCAGTACGCTTCCACTACGCGCTGAGACTTTGCTGGGTTTTCTGTGTAAGATAAAACTCGCCAAGCAGGCCGCTGCCGCGCCCTTGGATTACTCGCGAGTGAGGCGCTAAGTGATTAGTTGTTTCCACAGCACGAGACTGCTTCAGGGCGCCGAGAGGGGATCTGCTGCGGATTGACAGCATTTTCCTGGTTCGATCATCCTGATTTCTGCTCGAGTTACAGTTGAAGAGCTCAAAAAGACGGTATGTCTTTTTTAACCAGCCTCCGAGATACCGTCTTTTCTAGCCGGCCGCCGAGATCCCGTCTTTTCTAGCCGACCGCCGAGATACCGTCTTTTTATTCGGGAGCGACGAAATATCCTCGAGCAGCATTCGGAGGAGACCATATATCCGGATATGGATGAAGCAGAGAAAGTTTTTATCATGTCGTCTGAAAGGACGAAATTTGATAGCTCGAATTAAACGTAATAAATATGCATATATTGAAATTAAATAGCTATTTACACATATAAAAATCAGTTTCAAATTTAGTGTTGGCTGGTACATACGGTGTAGTGTCTGTTGTTGCGGCTGCATTGTGGGTGCTGTTATATCACAGATAAGTTAAGCAATTAACTTTGTTCTTTTAATTGTTGTTCGTTATTAGAGCATTTGCTATAGTTCAATACTGCCACCTGTGATAAAGAATTTTTCTTTTAATTGTGTTCATTAAGTGAGTTTTTGCTTTTAAACTTTATTCTTTGGTTGTTGTTCGATAAAGAGTAATCGTTTATTCTTTCATTCATAATGTTAACTCTTCCATCACAGATAATTCAGAAGGTATTAAGTCCACCCCAGTTGTGAAATCAAATAAAAACATTATACTGGATTTGAAACTGTTTAAAATCCGTCAGACAAATTGAATTTGGGAATGGTGACTCTGAAAAACTATCAAATTCCAATGATTCACTTATGAATAAGCTTCAAAATTTGGAAAATGAAAATCACAAGCTTGAGAAGAGATAAAAGCTGATTTCCAGGAGTAGTACGAGATCACGGGGCAGCACCTTGATGCAACTATCAACACGATTCTGGAGTTTAAACACGATGTAAATACTCGCATGAGCAAGCTAGAGGACCCGATTAAAGCCCGGGAGGAAGATTACCAGAAGCCAGAAGAGGCAGAGGGCAGTACAGCTGGAATGATTAAAAATAAATGGGTAACAAATTCGATGAATAAGTCCGAGAATATGAGTAAAGATTATATATCCCAAGTAGTTCAGGAAGAGTTCAATAAAAAATCTACGAACGGCAATGAGAAAATTCCGATTGAAGTAACAAATAGAGAGAGTGCCTTTCGTAGAGATTATAAATTAACTCCTAAGTCGGATATGGATTCTTTTATGGATTACTTAACTTCTGAACTTACTGTTAATGATTTGTTGTATGTAGTTGATCCCTCTGTATTGCCAAATCGAGAATTAGATAAAGTCAAACTAGATAAGAATAAAGTTAAAGTTCGAGACATTCTTATAATAGAATTGATATGTCATATCACTCTAAAACCCACTTGAATTACTAAATAAAATCAAAAACATCAAAGAAAATGAGACTAGTGTACCACAGCAAGATTGAGAAACAGTTGCTTAGTATTAAATATAATCCGATTAACGAAAAAGCTTCTGTCTTTTGGGACAAGTTTGATGATATAGTTCGAAAATATAATAAACTACCAGATACACCTAAATTGTCCGAAGTTGAAATAAGAGATGTACTCTTTGAAGCAATTGTGACTAATCTTCCGCGTGTTCGCGAAACGCAATTTATCAACAAAAAAATGCCACAGAAAAATGGTTGTCAATTGACCAACTTAAAGATTATGTTGTGCAGCAAGAAGCAGCTCGAGATGAATCCATGGGACCGCAAAAACCGAAGGATTATACAGCCGGAGCTAGCGCTTACCATATGCTACATCCGGGTGTTCTGTGCACCAAGTGTGACAACAAAGGACACTATTGGAGCGAGTGCTCCAGGAAACGAAAAATGTACTTCGAATGTAAGCGCTACGAAGGTCATGTCCGTGCGGATTGTCCGTACACAGGAGAACAGCTGGAAAGGATTCTACAAGAAAACGCACGTCAACGAAGATACGAATTTCCCAATTGTTTTCATGGTGGCAAGCGTGGTGGACAAAATCGGGGCATGAAACGCAAAAATTATAACACGCCAGACAGTGGCGAATCAAAAAGGCCTAAATTCGATAAAGGTCGAGCCCGAGGACATTCGAAGGAAGAGGTAGACCAAATAGAATACGTAAGAAAACACAAGAAGCAAAAGCGAACACTGCTTCTGATCAAAAGACAAAAGCCGGTGAGTACGTAAGACATCACACACACGAAAAGCTCGATTATGCAAAACAATACGATAAAAATCAATTGACTAGATTTCTGGCTGACTCGGGCGCTACAAAACACATGACTAACTCCAAATTAATTTTTAATCTTTAGACTGCCGGAGAGTCTATATATAGACGCACCCTCTGACATGAACTAGTATATAGTTGATACATGATACGAGACACTAATTTGGCCGCTTTTAAAGGGCGGTTTGAAGGTTCAAATCCCGGCAGTCTAAAGGTTAAAACTTTAGATAATTCCAGTAAAATTAGCATTAATGTACGAACTCAATAACTTTGCAACTATAAAATCGGAGGGAGTAGGTTACGTATTTGGTTACACCAACGATGATTCATTTCTAAGCTTGAACAATGTGATTTATGCTGAATCATTGTCGGAAAATTTATTATTTTTGAGGAAGTTTGTTGATAAAGGATTAAGCATGTGCTTAGATAATACGCGCATTGATATTTTTGATCCCGTATCAAAGAAAACCTTTATCTCTGGTATTTATGAACAACCTTATTGGATAATTGAATTTAAAACAGATAGTTTGAATGAAAATGATCACAAGAAATTTAAATCAAATAGGGTTGTTGTATATATAATCACAAGGCAAATCGAGTATCCGACAAGAACTGTAACTTATGCCAAGAAAAATAAGCCTGATATAGTAATGGAAAAGGAAAGCGAACGAATAGGTTGAGAACAAAATGAGTCTGAAACTGAAGTCGAAACTGAAAGTAGCAAAATTGATGAGCTCATGCAAATTGACAATGATGCAAGTTTAAATTTAGAATCAAAAAGCAACGAGCCATGCTCTAGCTATTCAAATTTTGAAAATACCTTAGGAGATAGAAAAATAAATAAATTAAATGTATTAATAAGTTGTGACAATTTATTTCACACAAACAATGCAATTCAGTGGTATGTCAGATTGGAACATGATTCGTTAAAATATTTGAATGAATTCCAAAAGAAATTTCCAAATATAAAAGGATTGACTAATCGGACCCATGGCGCTGATACCATGGGTCCGATTTGTCCGGTAACACATCCTAGAAACTACAGGTTTATATCTGTATTCATGGATGATCACTCACGTCTAGCAATGGCGTATCCAATGAAACATAAAAACGAAACTGGGCATTGCTTGCAGTCTTTTATAAAAAGTTCGAGAAAATTATTGGGATACAATGCAAAATTCTGCTATCTTCAATGTGATCAAGGTACAGAATTCACAGGAGGATACACGTTGGAAGTTCTAGACATGTTTAGAACAGAATTAAAACTTACGGGCCCTGATACGCCTGAACATAATCGGGTTACTGAGCGATTTAATCAGACCATTCAGAAAAAGACTAGAGCTCTGATGTAAGATACTCGTTTGCCTGAGAACGTGTGAGATCTAGCTTTGAACGCAGCCGTTTATTTTTACAATAGGACGCCCCATAACTCGAACAACATGATACCTAATGGAAAATGACGAATAATGTGCACTTCTAGCCACTGTACAAAATGATCCAAACTCTTACAAAGAAGCTATGAATACAGAAAATAATTTCTAATGGAAAAAAGCTATCAAAGCGGAATTAGAATAAATGGAAAAAAATAAAGTTTGGATCATAATTGACAGACCATCAAGTTCAGAAGGTAAAAAGCCAAACATCATCGATTCAAGTTGGGTTTTGAAAAAAAAAAATTGGACCAAACAATGAAGTGAAATATAAACCTCGACTTGTAGTCAGAGATTTTAAAGATAAAAACTCGTATAAATTGAGTGAAACGTATGGAACAGTTTCACGTTTACCCTTAATTAGATCAGTACTAGCTATAATAAATAAGTTCGATCTTGAAATATGTCAGCGCCAGATGTAACAGGGTGGATTCGGGGAAAATACAAAAAAAAACGCGCGGAATCTCTTTCCCAATTACACACACCTCCCCACCTGTACGCGGACATCACTCTAGTTCTCTCCAGGTGACGTGATGACATTTCTCCGTGCTGAACAGCCATTCAGGAGTACTCTCAACTAAATGCTCGTGCGGGAGTCTTGTAGATTCTATTCTACGTGGAGATTGGATCACAACAAGAAAAATTCTCTCTAATTCTTTTTACTGAAAACATGCGTACGTATCTACATTCGCGCGATCACACTTAAGTGAGAAGACACCTCTCGGTTCTTGCGAGTCAAGTCACAAACAGCTTTCCTGAATGGAACGATTGACAGTGAAATATGCATGGAAATACCTGAAGGTATTAACTGTTCATTAAAACCTAGACAAGAAAACGTTTGTAAGATTCAACGTGTCTTGTATGGTTTAAAGATAATCCCGAAAAGATGTCATGAAAAATTTGCAGAAGTAATGTTAAACCTTGGATTGAAATATATATGTAGACGACATGTTGATAACCAGTAACGACATTAATAAGTTAGATGAAATCAAACTAAAGTTTAAGCTGGAGTTTGAAATGTCTGATATGGGGAGCCTAAAAGCTTTCTTGGTATTGAAATACATAGGGACAGACAAAATCTTATCATAACACTTAAACTAGAAAGTTACATCGACAAACTATTAAAACGCTTTGGATATAGTGAGATGCATCCTCAAAGAACGTCTATGGTAACAAGCCAGGCGACAAACCGAGAAAAGCAAAAAAGAGAAGAGATTGAAAATGAGCTCGAAGTAACACAGAACATTTTGTATCTAGTTAATACTGTTCGTCCTGATATAGCATATGCTACAAACGGATTGAGCAGACATCAGAATAGTCCCACTGATGAGGAATGGAAAATGGTAAAACGAGTTGCCGATACTTAAAATATACTAAAAGTCTAGGTTTTGTTTTTAGAGTAAAGTTCGTGAATTTACAGGGTTCTTCAGATGCTAGTTTCGCTGACTGTAAAGGCTCACTTATAATGAGCGGCTTTGAGATCAGACTGTATGGTGGCACAGTTGCATGGAAGACACATAAACAATCCTACATATCTCTGTCAACTTGCCAAGCAGAGTTCGTTGCGATGAGTGAAGTTTGTCAGGAAATAGTATCCTTACAAAATTCCTTTAGCTTGATATTAACAAAATCTTTCTTGCCCATGATTCTTTAGTGTGGCAATATGGCTGCAATAGCCAGTTCTCAAGTGAGTTGCTCTAATAATCTTAGACACATTATTGAAGTGAAAGAAAATTATGTCCGAGAATGCGTAACCAGAAATCTAGTAAAAATATGTTGGATTCCCTCTAAGGAACAAATAGCTGATATATTCACAAAGGCCTTACTTTTTGAATTGTATGCTAAAATGACCGATTGCTTTTTAATCATGAATTAAAATAATAATTTAATTTTTCTTTTTCCAGAAACTAATGCATAAGCTGAGCTAAAGAAAACTCCAAGTCCGATGAAGTCATATCTCAGTCTGACGATGTGATGAAGAAATATTCAAGAAATCCGCTCGAGAGGGAGTGTTGAGTATAATCGAACGGACTTCTGTTTGTATATGTTGTGTGTGAAAGAGAGATGGCGATGTCAGTCTTACAGCGTGCGTGTATATGTGTGTATGTTGTACGCCGAGGCCTGCGTGCCCCCACTCCTGCGTCTCTATCTGTCCAACAGCGAAGCTGCCGGCGACGCTGCGGCAAGCGTCGTGTCCGCGCTCGCGCAGGCGCTCCTCTGTCTATGTTGTACTTTCGACTGGCAACACGTGTAAACTCGCGCTGTTTATTTTTCAATTCGGTAACCGTGTCTTAGTTTTTAAATACGCGATATTTAAAGTTTATCTTGATCTATTAACGTTCAAAATCAGTTTGAAAAAGAAGAACAGTTCGACAAATAAATATAAATAGAAATTAGTGTATTCACCTTATTTATTCACCTACACAGAAGTCTTTAATCCAATCAAGTCTCACCATATTCTCGATCGTCGGTAGAAACTCTCGGAGTGATTATCGATCGTCGTAAAATACGCTGGAAGCGATTCTCGACTTTTGTGAAATATTCCCGAAGTCATTCTTGATCATCGGTAAATACTTTTGTAGTATTTTTAGTCATAGAGAAATAATCGTGGAGCGATTCGGGATCGTCGATAAATACTCTGGTAGCGATTCTCGACCTTCGACAAATACTTTCGGAGTAATTATGGATTGTTATGAAATACTCTATAATTAAATAAGTGTTACGTAATTTAGTTCGAGCATATTTGATGGAAAAAAATTTCAACGTTTCGAACTTATATTCTATAATATCCATAATCGTACTGTTAATTGCCATAGGGTCTCTTATCAGCTTGACTTATCGATTTTCAGCGTCGGCTTTTGGTTTGTTCTCATATAACCTTATAAATGCTATTGGCGATATGATCAGCTTCACTTGTTGCTTTTCAGTGTAGGCTGTGTAATTCTTCTCTTATTTAATTTTCTATCATTAAATCGTTTACTTTAAAAATGCTGTTGACCATATGATCAGCTTCACTTGGTGCTTTTCAACTTCGTATGTATATTTAATTTCATATTTAATTTTCAATTATTAAATCGTTACTCCGTCGATGATACCTACGCTTACAAACTAGTTAACAATGCAAGCAGATGAGCATATTCGGGATTAACACGACTGTTAATATCCGGGAGTATTTCCTGAAAGTCGAGAATTGCTCTCAGCGTACTTTACGTCGGGTATTTTACCTTATTTCATGGCAATCGGTAATTACCCCGAGAGTATTTCTCGAAAGCCGAGAATCGCTATCAGAGTATGTTTCGACCCAACACTCGCGAATCGCTCCAAGATTATTCCTCGACGACAAAAAAATGCTACAAACGTATTTACCGACGATCAAGAATGACTTTTAGAGTATTTCACGACAATCGAAAATTAATCTGAGAGTGTTTGTCGAAGTCGAGAAACGCTACCAAAATATGATCGAGGAAGACTACGAGAGCATTTTTTGCCACCAAGAATTACTTCGAGAGTATTTCTTAAAGCTTTCCGACAGTACCTCTTGACAATCGAGGTACGATTTGGCGAGTTTTTCATAATATAAATGAATATGACGATTATTGGAGGTGAAAAAATTTTTAGGCTTATGTTTATTCGAATGGTTTTTTGTGATAGAAGGGTTTTCCGATTTCCGAATGTGTTACCATTTTTTTCTGTGACACAGAAAAGGAAGCGAGAGGTTGTGTGTGTAGGGTAAGAGCAAGGCGAGCAGATAGGAGAAAGGTAGATAGAGTGCGAGGGAGCGAAATCGGCCAAATAAGTAGTCTGAAGCTCTAAAAAAAACAACGTCTATTTATTGTTCACTTCAACAATGAGACCCACATATAACATAAGAATGAAAGCTTACGAAAG
>JAWWEQ010050241.1:0-11952 GCA_035583055.1 Torymus tubicola
TACACATCTATCTGTCTCTTTTTATTTTTCGCGTTCCCAACATTTTAGCGTCCATGGATATTAATATAGGAGGGGATAACATCGATAAGAAATAGGAGGGCCGATTACTGATTGACTCTACTTAAATTTAATCCAAGCGCTTGAATCCATTAAAAAATTATATACCAGTAAATACTATAGGGAAATTGCAAAAATCCACATCATATATAAATTATATTGATAATTTTCAATTATTAAGTTTTAAGTTAATTTTACCAAGTAATGACTACGTGTAATTTTTATTTCCATTCTACATAAATTAATATTAATAAATGTATCTTTGTACATTTTCATCTCTTTAAAAATATATATCTTTATAGCATAATAAACATTTTAAACAAATTTTAAAAAGACTTATCCTTCATAGAGAATCATAGAAATATTAACTTCATTATACTGCACTGACGAGAACAAAATAGGTTCAACACTTAAAATTAAATCATAGAATTAAATCATAAGCTAACAAATTCACGGTCATACATTGTTCATGACTACACAAAACATTCCAGTGATGAAATGAAAAATTTCGCGCAATAATCGGAAAATAGATAAAAATAATCTTCCCAACATTTGAAAGCCAAGTCAAACGTAGAACCGAAGGGGGTGCGAGGCCGCCGTCGCCGCCACCGCCCCACTCCTGTCCCCCTCGCTCGCCCGCGCGCGGGCACGGTCTATAACCCCCCAGCCGAAGAAATAAACCGCGGGCACAAACACAATAATTACTATCTCTTTATTTGGCTGTTTGCTGGGGCCTCGGGTGTCTGCGCGGACCTTGGCAACGCCGAAAGCGAGACGGAGAAGGAGGGATAAACAGCCGTACGTGGGAGAGCAAAAGAGAGAGACTGGGAGAGAGAAGGTAGCGTTGTACAGAAGTTAATAAAATCCCGGCAGCGCGCGGCCGCGCCGCCCCGGGCCGGTTTATTTAGCAGAGGCGTAGCCGCAATTCGCTCCCCTAGCGTCACTTTGTCCTTCTCCTTCCAACTCGGCGCTCTTTATCTCCTGCTCTTGTCGCTTCTCGTCTTCACCGCGTAGTGCGCGGCCAAGTCTTTGTATCTTTATATCCGCGACGCGCCGTTGAATCCTATGCGGTCGCGTCGAGAGAGGCTGAGGAGGAAAGGGAGTCGTGCGCTTGGTTAATTTGCCGATTTGCAAAGGAGTGCGAGTGGGATTGTGTATGGATGGAAGTACAGGTAGTTACCTTTTTTTGAGGGAAATCTATATAATTTTGTCAGGAGTTAATTCTGAGACGATACCAGAGATAAATTCATAAGGTCTTTATATTTTGCAGTCGTTTGAGCCGGCCGCATACATTAAACATGAGTAACAGGATAGATTCAAGTAAGATAGTTTTATGAGTTACATCTTAGTTAGCTATAATTTTTTTTAGTATCTGCTATAGATATCATAAATGATACCATAAAATATCTTCTTCATTTTCGAAATTTTATTTCACATATCAATTGATTTGTAAATAAGATGTATTTTTCAATTATTTTATTTCAAAATGAAAGTAACTTTATATTCGACACTTTTATGAATAATTAAATTTAAAAAATCAGGTTTTTTAATATTTATAATTAAGTATACTAACCAGCGACACTTTGGTGAAACACAGCATACACAGCAAACACAGCACTGCGTCCCGATCAATCTTCGAAATTAAGCTGCGCTGTATGTAGTTAATACTTGGATGGCCGACTTTTACAATCATAAAGATGATTTTTCGTTCCTAACATAGTATGAAAGGTAATATTGAATAAATACGTTTATGGCGTATATAATTTTATGGAATATGAAACTATCAGTTCTTTAACCTATGTCGCATGGAGATGATCTGTCTCAGAAACTATTTATCGGATATGCATCACTTGAGAAAGGTATAAAGAAATCGAATGCGGACCATTGCTTACTGAGTCAAAAAAGCTGTTTATGAACAAACCAAAGGAAATATAACCAGCAGTTAGTTTGTTAAAGTGAATAAAATTATTATAATGAGAAAATCTTTCAATAAATTTTAAATATTTTTTATTGAAATCCATAGAATTGGAATTTATGTTCTTTTGTTCGCATTGCTAATTCTTAACAGTTTAAAATTCTATTTTGATATCAACACTAGAGATTTATCGCAGATGATTACTGTTACGAGTGAGCTATCGCAACATTTTAATAATAAACAGTGACGAACCCTGGGATTGAACCAAAGCCACCGTCTCGCGAGTTAGAAACACTACCAACAAGCCACGGCCGCCACCAGCCGAACTTGTGCTAATCGCCGTTCTCAATACCAATCCAATGCAATATATTCAACAATCTATCTTGCAGAAAATCAATATTCAAAAACTATTCTTATCTTCTTTAATTTTACTTCATACTGCTAGAAAAAAAATGAGAATTCTATACAATTCCTTGCCACTAATTTTCAAATTGAATAGCCTAGCAATCGACATGTCTCCCAATTAAAATCCAAATCAACTAAAATAAAGAACAAAAGATATTCATTCACAAATTAATTACACAGCTTTCGCCGTGCACTTAACCCACAGCTCCGACTCTCCGTCTCATTCGCATCCACCTCCTCTAAACCTAAATCCAACGGCACGAAGCGACACACCTCAAAAAGGCCAGCGAGCGAGCGCAGTACAATTCTATACCGCGCACCCGTTTGATTAACCCGCAGTCGCGAAACATAGCCATGCGCGAAAGCTCGCAGCAGGAGCAGCTTCCTTTTAAAAGCTGTGCGCGCGAAAGAGCGAGAGAGAGCAAAGCGAGCACACGGTCGCAAAATCACGCGACGCGAAAGAGATGAGAAGAGAGGCCAATCACAACAATGGCGCGCGGCTCTCTCTCTCTCTCGCTCTGGCCTCGGGGGCCAATAACGTCGTCCTAATACCGCGCAGCCCCCTTCTTTTTCGGATGCGCCGCGTAGCACCGCCAACACCCCGGCGCGCAAGCTCGCGAGCGCGATCGCTCTATTTCGTTATTTTTCTCCTCTTTTTCGGAGGGGGGTTTCTCAAAGTGAGAGAGGGAGAGCTTTGTCGAGTCGGGTAAATGGTATTCTAAAACGGATACACATTTTTTTATGATTCGCAGGATTGTGTGAGTTTTCGGAGTGTTTGGCACTGCGCTTTATGATGACTAGTTTAACGAGGTTTTCGAAGAGTATCATAAAATAAATTTCTCATTAGATTGAAAAAGCTCCTTGTTGATTATTCAAACAGATAAAATGTAGCTTTCATTCTTTGGGTAGCGATTTGATACATCAAATTTTATATACTGTTCGTGGTTTGAGTAGTGTATAATTAGTTTACATAAACATAGATGGTATTAAGATAAGTTACTGCCAACTATACACTCTCGCTCATAATCTTTTGACCTCTTTCAACCAAAATTGTGTAAACTTTGAAGTTTTATATTTCCGCATCAAAAATTAGCGGCATGAGTGTTTTAGAAAAGTCTCGAGAACCTTTTTGAAGTGATATTGGTTTGATTTTAAAATATCTTTCTTTCAGTTTTTTTTATGAAGACTTAAAAACTAAAATAATTTCAAAACAATTTTTTTAACTATTGAAACTTTTTCATAGATAAGTTATCTGTATGTTTTCCAAACAACAAGGAAAAAAGTTATATGCTAATTCACTTGAAAATACACTCTCGAGAATCTTGTTTTGGCCTACCGCGCCGCTCGTGCAAGAGAACGAGAGAAGGGCATTGTGCAAATGAGCTGCCATAATCTATTCGGCAGGCAAGGGACTTTACGAACTTGGTTTCGTAAAGCACTTCTCTTTCTACTCCCCCTCATTCACTTCTACACCCCTTTGTATAAGGCGAATCTTCGCGCGACAAAAATCATTCTCGGGAATGATTACGCCGCATCACTCGCTACATTCACATCATTCACATTCGTGTGGGGAAGGGGGAAGGGTGCGCTTAACACGCGTAATTTCACTCTTGGCGTGCATACACGCGTGTTCGCAAAAAAGACGCGCTCGGGCCGCTAATAATTTTTAATTGGCGTCGATGCCGCCTCTTTGACACATACACGCCATTAAGCCCGGCACAAAGAAGAGCCTATATACTGGAGAGAGTGATGCGCAAAAAAGCGCGTCGCGCGGATAATTGTCATATCGGATAGACAGAGAGAGAGAGCCGCGCGTGCGCATCGCAACGGCGAAGATGACGACGGCGACGCCGACGACGACGTCTCTCGGCATGCACAATGGGCGCGAGGGCGGCATTAAGTCTGCAAAAGCGAGGGGAGGGAAAGAGAGAGAGAGAGAAAACGAAAGGATATACGTATACGCGCGAATCTCCTCGTCCTCGCGCGGGGATCGCCTCACAATGGAGCCAGCCAACCGATTTCGAGATCAAACGTCGAGTCTTTCCCTCTCCCACTCTCCCCGTCTCTCTTCGCTACTTTGCTCTTGTTCTCTGGGATTTCCTTCTTCTCTCTACACGGAGGCGCGTGATGCTCCGCGAGTGTCGCTCCCCGGCAGTATAGTACGGGCCGAATCTATGGAATAATTTGATCGGGATCGCGCGCCCCGGGAAATTACCCTATCGCGCCCTTTATCCGTCCGCGCGAAGAGATGAGCGAGCGAACGCCTACGCGCGCACGCACACGGAAAAGAGCATTAGTTATTCACGATTGTGCCGCGCAAGCGGGGGTGGGAGAGGAGGATAGGCTTGGACTCGGTACATTGGGCGCGGGTGTGGAATGCGCGAGGTCATGCCTTTGACGACTCCGATTCATTGCTCCGGTTAATTTTGGTGTGTCGAATAGAAGAGCTGTTCGTTTTCATGAGTATAGGCTGTCAATAGAACTTAACACCAAAAGGTACAGGAAATTTTTTCTTTTTATACCTTCTTCAGTGTACGTATGTGTGCAAATCTCACGAAATCTGCGAAAAATTTTGGAAAATGGACTGCAAAATTCTTTTCCGAACACACCTTCCAAACTTGGTTTTTCTTGTCGATTCAGGTATCTAAAAGAGATATCTGCAGTTCAACAAACTCCATCGAAGGGTATCGTTATTTTTAGGACAACTAATCGATTTTGTAAAAATGATTAAAAATAACTCTAGTTTAGTTCTAAATCATTTCACTAAAACAACTGAATACGAAATTTGGAAAAAAGAAAATAAACTAACGAGTGAGAGCTTTTCAGATTTTTTTTCATAATTAGAAAATGTTGATTCTGTTAAAAGTTATGTGAGTTTGAATTTGAGCTAAAAATTCACAAAAATGGCGAGAAAGCGTCAACAACAGTTGTTCCAACCATTGACCTCGTAAGTATTAGCTAAACTTCAAACTCACATAACTTTTGAAGGAATTAAAATATTCTGATACTGAAAAAAGATTTGGAAAGCTCTCACTCTTTAATTTTATTATTTTCTTTTTTTCCAAATTTTATATCAAGTTGTTTTTGGTGGGATGATTTAGAATTTGATTTGATTTGATTTAGATTTTCGCTCAGGTATTCTGTGTGGAAGGGCAAATACACAAGTGATCGTCGCCACTTATGAAATTTATATGGAATCATTTCTTAACTTTCAAATTAATTTTATTATATTCTACTCAAATCATAATGGACTATATTTATTAAAGTTTTTTACTCAAATATAAATAATAATTATTTTTATTTACATTGTCGTTCTTACATACTAAATAAGACGTCTGGTTATTCGTAAAATAAAATTTAGAATATTATCATTTTAAAATATTTATTCAATTCAAATAATTTATAATACTTATGTGTTACAGTTAAAGTAAATTTAAATTTATTAATTTATCGACCAATCAGACAACGCCCTTTGTTAGCCGCTAAGTAATTTTTCTGAAAAGATTTCAAAACAAATTAATTTTTCAAGTGTTATGATCGAATCAATATAAAAAATGTTAATTTTGATTAAAAATAATAAATGTACAGCGCAGTTAATGAGGGCACCGGGATTCTTCCAGTGGCTCTTACAATACATCGCAGCTTCCTTGACGCAGTTTTTTGCTGCCCACTTAACAGCCTGTGCTATGATTCTTATAGCAGCTGCCAGCAGCTACTTAGTGAAATAGTAATATAACTATATAATTTTTTTGAAATGTACAGAAATATTATTTGTTTAATTTAAAAAAAATTTAATTAAAAAATATGTCAAGTAAAATACAATTCACACTCATATATTATATAAACAGAAAAATATAAAACAACTAAATTTTAATAAGTTTGTTGAAATAAGATGAGAATAGCAAATGTTCTTACTGGGTTGCGTTCCTCTGCGTCTTCGTCATTTTCAGCAACGTAATTGCTTAATATTTGTAAGTCAGCATTGCTCAACTCAACGGATTCCGATTGTACTCGGGCATGCATACCTCCAACGACAGCGAAGAGTAAAACAGCGCACAGGACAAAGAAGTAGCGAGGAAACGCCATTGCAATACCTTGACAATGTTACAAATGCTATTTCTTAATGTAATCGCTCTATTTATACGAAGCATGTTTATATTTTCTATACAAATCATTTTGATAAGTGGGCAATTACCATTTGCTGATAATTAGGATAATAATTATGAAATGACATATTTCACGGCAGTTGATTTTAAATGATACCAATCAGAGGAAAAAAGATGAGTGGATAAAATGTAATGAGCAGGGAATACCCGACTGGTTTGCTTGATAGGGGAGCCCGATACAGTTGACATACGGCGTATAAAACAATTGTTAATAATTCGTGATTGGAATAACAAAAGTCACGGCTATTAATATCAGTAACGTAAAATGGAATCAGAAATATATGTTTAAATTTTCAGTCGGAAAGCATTATACGTCGGAACAAGACACAAATTTAAAAATTTTCTTACCTTCGGAGCAAATTTTACGTTCTCCCAAATATTGGATAATTCTTGTTGAAATTATGATTAATTACATTTAATTAGTATAAATTATAAAATTGCTCTTTTATAACTTTAATTATTTATGAATACTTATATGAACGAGAAGTCCTTTTACAAAAGAATATAGAAAGGTAGAGTATGGGAACTGATCTTCTTATATATTTTCCCTTTTAATTAAGTTAACATGTGCTCTTGTTGGTTGATTTTTTTATCAAGCTTCCGATTAACTGTTCTTGTCACTACTTGCCTGCTTAATTAACACACTATTTTTAGAAATAAAAATGGTTTGATACTGCAACGGAAGCTCAAAAAAGTCTTATAAAATTGTATGTTTTTGAGTTTAATGTCATATATTGTATTATATAAAACATCATTATAGTGCGTTACGACGCGTGTGACCTAGGGAGCACTTTGTGTAAAAAAGTGCTACCTAGGTCACAAGTATAGTATACGATTTTATAGCGCTGCCTACCTAAGCCTGCTGTCACATCTATCCGTGCCCTAAGTAGTCCTTTTTTGCACCGTGAGGTTAGCGCACGAGCGCAGTGCTATAAATTATTATATTTAATTCTAAGATTTTTTGTTGATAAACTTACAATAAATGTGACTTATAGAAAATCGATTCCAGCTTTCTTTGATATTGTCCCACAAGTTTAAAAAAATCATTGATATTAATGGATACTACAAAATATTGGAAAAATTATGTTCACCAAATTTATAGTTTAAAAAACATAAAATATGAAAAGTTGACCAACTGGCCCCAATCCTTCCCATACTGTTTACATATAAGATATTAGATATACTGACTCCGTAAAAACCGAGTTATAGAATCTTAACAAAATTTTGCACACAACATATTTAAAGACCTAAAAATCTTTTATGTAGGCATGCATCCCTAAATGCGTACATGCAACTATATAGGCATGTGCATTTACATATAGTATCTTGAAAAAAAAATTCTCATATTCTTTTGATTATACATGAGAATATTTAAATGAAACTATAATAAAAGTAATTATTCCATTTTACACGTTACTTTTTATACGTTACTTTTTCATTTTTTTAAAACTTTGTACGCGCATAATATTGATTAAGTGTTATTAATGTAATAGAAGCAAGACCACTATTATATAAAAAATATATTTATAGCTATAATCAGTCAATAATCATTACTCTTAAAACTTGATTTTTCTTAAATGGGTTCTATATTAGAAAAGCATAATTAAGTTATTTTTAATAGAGAAAGCTCTGAATTAGTAGAAATGTGAGTTTTGTTAAATCACTCTAGAGCATAATTAGAGTTGGTAGAAGATTGGATCATACTCCTTAAAAAAGGTCTGCGTGTATGCGTGCGTGCGTGGTATGTGCGCGTATACACGTATGTAACTATTTATATATACACTAAAAATGAATCCATCAGTGTAATCTTATTCTCTTTCTTTTGTTTGAGTTAAATTTTATTTAAATAACAATAATAAAAATCAAATCATTCTACTGAAATTTGGTAAAAGTGTAATATTTTTATATCTTGAAACTGAGTTCGTTGCCAAAAAAACGGCCTATTAACATAATAGATATTTAAGGTTGAGACTTATTTATGATAATTTTAGAATACCATTTTATCAGAAAATATTTGTCTTATTGACTTAAAATTTTCAAAATTTCAATTTTTTTGTTGTGGCATGAAAAAAAAAGTAAAATCAACTAACCCATCCTGAAATTATTGTATCTTAAAATTTTAAGTTCGTTCCAAAATAAATCAGGCTGTTAAATTCTGACTGTCATTATCAAAGATATTGAAGATAAAACATTTTTTTTTAATATTTTTCAAATACTAATTTTTTAGATAATATTTTATGAATTAACTCAAAATTTTAATTCATTGAATATCTAACATAATAATTTTTATATAATAATGTAAATGTAAACTAAAAATTAATAAAAGATCATCGAATTAAATTTGAGAAAGCTCCGTTTCAAAGAATTAGCAGCAATTATTTTTCATACTTTTTATACTATTTTTTACTATTGAAAACGTCGTGTTAATGAATCAGCATAGGTTATCAGTAAGTTAAGGTTGTGGAAGCAACGCGCCTCTTGAATTAGCAGATGTTTTTTTAATCAGAAGCGAGTAGATAGTTATTAATAGTTTATATACTGAATGTATAAAGAAAATAGAGAAAAAAATATAATAATTACTAATTATTGAAAACTTATGTTATATTTTTATAATCCATATTCGTATACTAATTAATTTTTATACTCAATAAATTGTAAATTATAACTGATTAATAACTCTTTAAAGATCGTATAAAATGATAAATACTTATTTATTATACATTTGATTATTAAAGATAATAGTTCGCAAATGAAATCGGAGAATCTAATTATTAAGAAACTACTTCTGGAAATCGAATAAATTAAATTATTTTCTATAAAAAAATCTTATTCTCATCAAAGTTGATGTTAATGTCTTTAGATGAAAACTCACTTTTGTTTAAATTACAATATTTATATGTTTAAGCAAATATGCGTAATTGGATACCCTACATTTACTTAATCGGATTTTATTCTCTTATTATTAAGTAACATCACGAAGACCTCAATATTAAACTAATCACACATCTAATCCTTTATCTTTTTCTTATAAGTTATTAGTGAATCCCTGACATAGAAAGTAATTAACAATATTTATAAAATAAAAAAAAATATTAAGATTCATCAGAGGAAAATTAACAAATTATGTTTTTCGCCATATTCAAACCAAATATTCAAACCCTACACAAACAAAATTATATTTTGGAATATTACATAGTTTGTTTACTAATTTTGGAGAAAACTTTTAATTATTAATCTTTTCCGATGAGAATTAAGACGGTATAAAAAGAAAGTCACGGTGAACCAATTTTGTATTAATCTTTATTTACCAAAAGATAACTTCTAGAGATACAGCTAACAACTTACTAATGCTTTTTTTCAAATTGCATTTTTTAGGATATAATTTATGTAATTTCAGTTGTGTTTATTTTTAAGTGTGATGTGATTAAAAATTGAAATTATCTGAAAAGTATTGTTAATTTAAAAAAAATAATTATATTAAAGTTTTTTATGATTATTCTTTTCAGCAAGAAATTTCATTATATAGGAGATATAATTCATTCGATAGAAATAAGGATACACAGAATTATTTTTACATGAAAAAATTGTAGAAATCGTTAAAATTATTTACTTTATATTACTCAACTCTTTTATTTGTTTCATTTTCGGTAATTTCGTACATATTTTATCATCCAATTTTCAATTTTATTTATATCCTGAAAAAATTTTAGAAAAAGATTTCCAAGTCTGTAAATAAATTTACTTTTCAAAACATTCCTATTTTGAGAGAATTTCAAGTAAATGATTATCAACTGTGAGAAAATTCAATTCGACCAAAACGGTTAGAAATACATTCATCCTCATCATTAAAGCCATTAAACATTATCGTGGTCATTTTCTCTCTGTTTACTTTCTCATTATAATCCCTCACAGAAGATCAATAAGTATCTTGCCCCCTCAACCTACCTATAATGTTCCAAGAACATAGACGAACGTGCAATCCCCGGCCAGCAGGACGAGTATTCAAGAACTCTCGGGGAAAATCGCATCGATAAAAATTTCCAGGCCAAACACGTTTAGACCCTACTGTTCTACAAGTAAATTTAGCGACGCAACTAACGAAGGGAAGTCCCCCCTGACAGATTAACGCAACAGTGGCGCTATGCCCGAGATGTAGATAGACGTCGTTGTCGCCATAGCCAGGGAATTCCCAGCTTCCGTGCGTTCTTGTACGTGTGCGTTTGCATAGGTTTAAGAAAAACTTAATGGAGTATTATACGAAATCGTATTAGCCGCTCTGTCGACGAACCATAGCTTATACATATAGCTACTGTGACGACGGCGTTAGGGCGTACGAGAGTCTCAACTGGACGTGCGGACTTTGTGAAGAAAATTAAGCTCATTCCTATCATCATAATAGGCTTGGACACAAACTTTTGTCTCTTCGATTTTAACACTTACCTTTACTAAATGAGAGGAAGAGAGGGAGAGCGATGAAGAATGAGACGCAGTATGCCGAAACAGGTAGACCTATGATGATCATTAGCTCTTGTTTACTAAGCCCATGGAAGATCCTTTAATTTTCCATTTAAGTAACACCCGGTAAGACCCTTTAGAGTATTCTTACATTAATAAGGCGTTTGATGTGTACAGTAGTAAAAATATTTAATCAGGGTTGCGAGTCCTAATTTCCCTGCGGTGCGGTCAATTTCGAAATTCTGACGTGTTTTCGGACTTGAGGGCTATCAATTCCGATGTGTTTCGGAATTGAGTGCGATCAAGTTCCAAAATACGTCGGAATTTCGCATTTAGGATGCAACAAGTCCAAATTCCCAAATATTTTTTCTTTTTTTCTTCTTTTTTTTGAGCTATTCAAATAACTGTGTAAAACCATTCAGTGTTTAATACAAATATTCGAAAATTTAAGGCAAAGTGGATTTCTGCTTTGGATGACGTTGTCGTTCAAACCGTATAAACATAATGAAGATTATGAGACCAGAGACACCATCTGTAGTCAGAGAACTTCCAAATGATGATGATTTTTTCACGTTTGATGATCTTAATCAAAATCTGTTTAATGACAATTTCTTGCCTCACTGTCAAGAAGAAGATGAGTTGATGCGATTTTTGAATAATCTTTTGTCATCAATCGTCGTTTTAAAAGAGTATCCTGCCGTCTACAAGCTATTTATTAAATTTAATTCACCGTTACCGTCATCGGCTCCAGTTGAAAGATTATTTTCATATGCAACGCTGTTAAATTTGCCTAAATATAATAGAATGTCAGATACACAGTTTAAAAAAAGAGTTTTATGTGAAATAAATTTAAATAATAATTATTTATAATAATCATATCTCATTTTTTTATATTTATATATATATATATATATATATATATATATATTTATTCTTTCTATAAAAAAAAACTTG
>JAWWEQ010050242.1:0-11948 GCA_035583055.1 Torymus tubicola
CCCGGCCCAACCGCCGACACCAGACAAGCCCGACAAAAGCGTACCCCCAGCCCCCACCACTGGCGCCAGACGATGACTCCGCAGCCGTCTGGAAAAAGCGTTCCCCTACTACTAACACACATGTTTTTCTATTTCTAAACAGAGAAACTAAAGTTTTGTCCCATGTTTTTCTCTGCTTAGATAAGCTACCCAGTGTTCGACGAAAACCAGAGAAGACATAAATTTTATTCAGGTTGCTTATCCCTTGGAGAAGATAAAAAATATACTTTCCTAGAAGGAAAATTAAAAAAAACTAAACATAAATTTTTAACATTCACAGAAAGGCCAACATATAATTTTAGACCTGCGTAGTTTGCTTTCGCCACATCTGGTTATCGTAAAAATTGAAGGGCGTCCAGATCCGTTTAAGCCGAAATGTACATAAAAAAATTTCGTTTGACAGCTCGAAATTTTCTGACCTGGGAAAAGATGGTGCTGTGTTTATAGATTTTTTTTTATACATTTAAAATTTGGAAAAATCTTATCCTTTCTAAGTGCAGTAAAAACTACAGGATGTAACAATATATTTTCATATAGTTTTTGTAGATATTATAATTCTTATAAATCATATAGTTCTTATAGTTATTAGCATTATTGTAAATAATTCTTGTAATTCATATTTTTCTTATAGTTCTCCGGTTCTTACAGTTCTTACAGTTTTCAGGCTCCTATAGTTCTTATAGTTCTCAGATCCTTATAGTTCTTATAATTCTAATAATCTTATAAAATTCTTATAACATTATTCTTTGTTACATAATCAATTTCATTGTTCTATATAAATTTTTTTGTTCTTATAATCGCAACTCATTCTTTTGTTTATTTGTAGCATATCTGAAAGAAAAACAATATAGTTATTATTATGTGTCATAATTAGTTACTTGTAGGAAAAAAGCACACATACGACTTAAGAGAAATTTCAATATTTCAAATAGTTATATGAATTTTTTTCAGATAAATGATTATTTTCGAAATTTTGATCGTAAAATACTTAGCCCAGTAGTCCTTAGCTAATTTCAAGCGTGAAGTGTCTGCACATCCGATTTTCAATTTTTTTGGTTTGGGTTCTGGTCAATACAAAATTTTTTTACATGAAAAAGTAGCGTGCTCTTTCGGTTTTACTGCAATACCTAAGGATAGATAAACATCTATGAACGCATCGATATATTAAATAAATTTCGGATTGAAAGAAACAGAAAAGAAAGAAATGACAACTGCATTAAACTTTTCAAAAACCTCAATATATTATAAAAAATCTAAATTGTTTAAAATATGTTTAAACAATCCAAATTATTTTACAGAAACACCAAGACGGCACGCAGTTTTTCTTCATGTTAAAGACTTTTGTATGGAACATAACTGTCGTCTATGTTTTTGCAGCAAACATGCTATGGAAGCGGCCCATTATGATTTTTCTGTAGCATGACTAAATACAAAATAAGGCGAAATAGCCCTAATTATGCAAATAAATTATCAATATAAGTATTGTAACGGGCTTAATTTTATCCGGCCGCTTGTCTTTTCCGCCGACTATCGAAGCAGAATTGCCGATGAACGGCGCAGCAATTTTAAGTATTGCCGAACACTGGATAGTGCAAACCCACGGCGACACTACTCGTGATCCGACGGCCGATAGTTATCCGTCGGCCGTCGCGCCCATCTACAACGTGCGATTTCTTCGTCGCGCTTCTCTCTTTCAAGAGCGTGACTTCCGGCCACTCAGATATGTGCGCTGTCTGCTGCACAGCACGCCCGCGGCGGCGGCGGGGTTCGACTCGCCGACACATGGGGAAGGAAGAGGTGAATGGCTCGGAGAATCATCAACGAGTCAAAGCACTGATTTTAAATAGAAACAACAAAGAGACTTTATTAACGTAATCTCACGTTCTACAAACAACAACAAAACAACAATACGAATATACGGGTGGTGCGCCCGCGCTCGGTGCACGTGCACCGCTGTGCACTTATCCTCGGCCCGGGCTGAGCGTATCGGCCGCCGCGCACGGTCGATACTCGCGCGCGTCTCAGCTGGCCTCGCGGCTCGATTGCCGTCGGACGATCGGCGTCCGACGGGCTCGCTCGCAATATCGCGTAAAGTGCCTGGCTAGGACTTACCTCCTCACGGCGTCCGACGCGGCCGATGTGCTGCCGAGGCGTGTCTGGCTGGCTAGGATGCGGAATGCGAGCATGGCTGTGACACTGCTCCGAGCTGTCCCTCTCTCTCTCTCGTATTTTCGCGAGGGCTGCTGTGCGGCGGCGGCCTTTTCAGCTCCGCCAAATCGTGGCACTCCTGGCACACTCACTGCATGGCTCTCGCTCTCTGTCTCGCTCTCGCACTGCGCTTATCTGTCTCCCTCTTTCCGTCACTCTCCGATTAACGCGTGCGCGAAAAACTCTCTCTCTCTCTCTCTCTTACTATATGCGCGCGGCAGGGACGTTGCCGAAAAACTAATTCGCCTAATTCGATTGCGAGTTCACATCGGCAGCCTCGGCCCTAGCCAAGGTTGCCGATGTTTACGTTTACGCGTGTTTACTTGCGCGTGCTCGCAATGTCCAGCTTCGGTATTGCGTGCTGGGAGAATATTATTCTCGCGTGAAATATTCTCCCGCGGCTGCCGTTACACCCCACGTCCAGACGTCCAGAGCTGTCCCGGGGGAGTACTCGCTCTATCTAGCTTTTTCTTACGGCAGCGCGCGCTGACCTATACCTGAAAGTGGGTGAGGGAAAACAAAATATACAGAGAGACAAATAAGTAAACAAAATACTTCCGGGGCTAACCCCTCTCTTTATTATTCCCGAAGAAGGGGCATACACCCGTGTCGGCCGGATATTGACGTCCGCCTACTGGCGGTTCTTGAACCACGGCCGCTTGGGATAATGATCTGCGGCATTTGGACACTTCCAGCCCGTAGATACTCCATGCCTGCCGTAATAGTAACACCGCCGCTGTGACGTCCGTATCGGTGCGCGAGGGTTCTCGCGGTATGACGTGGACGGCCGGTCATACTCGCCCGGGTCGTTTTGCGCCCCGGCGGCCGCAGCGGTCGGAAACGAGACCTTGGCCTCGCCGGCTCTGCGCAGCGCCTCACGGCGCTTTTCTTCGGCGGCGTGCATGCGTCACCGTGCCGTGATGGCATCTTGTTCGGCAGCGCGCAACTTTGCCCGGGCGCGCTCGGCTGCCTCCTCGGTTTGTCGCCTTTCTCGCCGGATCCGTCGGGCCGTTGCGAGGATCAGCCGATCCTCCTGGAGCCCTTCCAGGCGGGTACCTATGGGCCAGCTATCTCTCGGCCGTGTGGGAAGTCGGCCAGGAAATCCTCCTAGAATTTCAGGACCTCGTCATCCGATGCCCTCGCGCAGCGCGTCATTGCTCGGGCCTCCTCCAGTATTCGCTCCATTTCAGCCTAGCGTGCCGTCATGGAAGTTGAAGGGGCGCTCGGCCCGGCAACGTCGTCCGTGTACGCGGGCGGGGCTAGAATCGTCCAGCTCTCGGCGGGTTCGTCGAACAGGCCCGCCGCTCCTTCTCCGGCCGACGTTGTTGCAGCCGATCCACCCTCGGCGACCAATCTTGGCCGCCGTAGCGTTGCTGGAGCTGCTTCCAGCGGGCGTTCCGGTGGAGGAGGAAGCGGAGGGAGTGTGAAGATGCCGCTCTGTTCCTCCGAATCCTCAACCCCCTCTATAACGACCCCGGACGGGCGGAACGCCGCCTCCAATCCGCGGGGCTTGAAGGCGCACAATATAGCGCTCACCATTTCATCCGCATCATAACCGGAGCGCGGTGTGCTCCTTTCGGCCATCCGAAACAGAGAGGAATAACGCATCGGTATTATTACTCTATCGCCGCGCGCTTCTTAATTCAATTTGTCGCCCGTTACACTGTTGCGCTGAGAGCGGGTTGTTCGGGACGACAACACTTGTCTCTCCATGCTCGCGGGACTGGTAGACCCTTTTGGTCTGCCGTACGTCGCAGGTTTCGCTTTTCCCTTCGTATTCGCTTTATTTGCATTCGCGCGCACCACGACCCGGGCCGTTTTTCGCGGACGTCCTCGTGGACGCTTATCAGAGCACGGATTCGCATTCGGCGGCGCTCCGCCGACTTCCGGTGGATCGCTCGTCACCAGGGCGCTATTCTCCCTCGGTGGCTGTGCGTTCTCGACGTCATTTTCTTCGATTTCGTCAGATGAGTCACCATCTTCGACATAAGGTTTCAATTGGGACACGTGTATCGTCTCGTCCGTGCCTTGATCATCAGTGACAAACGGACCAGCGAATTTCGGGGCCAACTTCGCCGAAACTCCTCATGCGGCGGACGATAAGACTCGATTCCGCTTTATGACATAGTCGCCGATCTCATACTCGACCTCTCTTCTATGCGAGTTGTAGTAGGCGGCCTGACGATGATTCTCTTCAGCGGATTTGGTCGCTACTTCCTTTCGTATGGTATCCAACTTGCGAAGACCGTCTGTCCAGATTTCGATAACCTCGCGTTCGCGCTGTGCTACGGCGGCACGTTCTTGCCGCAACGTCGCTAGCGGCAGCGGTTGACAACCGTAGTTAAGTAGGGCCGGTGTCACTCCCGTAGAGGCGTGCGACTCCACCACAAAGGCCACCAACCGAGTTTTCAGAGTGTGGTTTACTCTCTCAACTGGGTTCGCTTGTGGGTGGTAAGGTGGAGTTGTCGTGTGATGCACGTCGAGCTCACCGAGGTAATCTTCAACGGCTTTATTCTTGAACTCCGTGCCGTTCTCGGAGAGAAATATCTCGGGAGTGCCAAATCGCAGGCCGTAAGGCATTCGCGTGAACTGGTAAAGTCCCAATCCAGGCACAGTGAATGCCGTCAGCTCGCGTGATTCCGGCTTCAGCGGAATCTGATGATACGCCGAGCTGAGGTCGAGCGTCGATATATAGCGCGCACTTTTCAGTTTGCGTAATATCGCATCCATATATGACAAAGGGTATGCATCGGCTTTTGAAATTGCATTTAACTTGCAAAAGTAAAGTCGATGCAAAAGCGATACTTGCCATTGCTCTTCCGGATCATAACTACCGAGCTGGACCATGCGCCTTTGGAGGGCTCGACCACGCCAGTTTCCAACATTTCAATCACCTGATGGTGCATATCTTCTTCGAGCTTCTTCGATACTGGGTAATACTTCTGCTTTATTGGGCGTGCACTCCCCACATTTATGTGGTGTTTCATCCACGAGGTACATCCGAGAGCTTCATCGCTCCCGCCCAGTATCTTCTCCACAAGCTCCATCATCTCTCGATGTTGTGCGAGAGGCTCTGTCAGCGCGACCCCGGCAACTTCCAGATCGACTCGCTTTCCGGATGCGGTGACAACTAGCTGGTTGTTCACCGGGTCGTGCATAGTTTCGAATGCCCTCGCTTATTTGGTCCAAGGTAACAGTCTACTGCATCATCAGGTACAAATGCTACCCGGAGCACACGTTTCACTCCCGCCACTTCGAACGAGAGTTCTACGTGCCAGCGATCGTGACAGTGAGGTCGCCAACTACCTTCGTGCGTCGGCCGTAGCTGGGTGACAACGGCCGTCCTAGCGCCGTGGCTATCTGCAGGCCTACTGTATCCATCACGGCGCACGACACTCCTGTGAGGTAGAGAGCGCGCAACCGATAATTTCACGTTTGGCGCACCGCAGCCGTAGCAGCTAAAAGCGCTTCCTTCGGTAGAGTAGACTTTGACGGGCTTTCTCGCCTCACGCCTATTTTTCTCCTCTTCGCTCGAGCTGCTACTCGAACTTGGCCATCGGCTGGCTTCAGGCCCAGCGCTTCGGTGTAACGGAGTTACTCTTCCTACGTTAAACACTTGCACCAATTATCCAGGGCTCTCACCGCATCGCCTGACATAATAACGCCGAGTTTTCCTGCTCGGCGGAGTTTTTCGGCTGCTCGCGTGCTAGCCGCGCTAATTTATCAATAGGGATTTTCTTATCCCTTTTCCCTCTCCCGGAGTGTATCTGTACGCGGCTAATCGGACTCGCATAGGTTCGATGGGCGCATCAAAATACAGAAAAAAATAAAAATAATATAAAATTGTATTGCGCCTAACCAGATACACTCCGTCGAGTGAGTGTGTGCGCGTTTACTTCTTTCCCGGTCGTGATTTAAACGACTTGTCACGGCCGGGTTGAATTTTCGTCAGCCTCACTTGACTTCTTAAAAAGAAAAAACAAGCAATTTGCTTTTTAAGTTAGCTGGAATGTTTATTTATTGTGCAGAAAAAGCGAAAAAAAAATAAAGAAATTGCAAAATCTCAAAAGAAACACAAAAACACTAGAAATGAAACAACACATGGGACTTATTGAAGATTTGCAAAAAAAAATAATACAAGGAGAAGCGACATACCCAGATCTTAAAGCAATAAATAAAAATATAAATAATAAGGATAATTTGATAATGCACGTTAACATTAGAAGCATAAATGCCAATTATAATAAACTAACTATTCTTATTAAGAGCTTAAGGATCGAACCATACATAATAGTTTGTACGGAAGCATGGTCTTTACTTAATAATCAATTACTTAACAGTCAATTTTATGCAATCCAGGGATATAAATTATATCACAATAACAGTACACTAAATCAAAATGACGCTGTGGTTGTATATATAAAAAACTGTGTAACAGAAACTATGGATATAATTGAAGTAGGCAGATTAAAAATACTCAACACCAGAAGAACTTTAAGCAACAATAGTAGTCTAGAGTTATCGGCACTGTATCGATGCCACGTCCTACCCTCTCTTGAATTTATTTCCAATATTAAAGCATATATCAATAGTAAAAGAAATGTAAAAAACCATCTTATTGTCGGCGATTTTAATATTAATATTATGAAAGATGATGTTTATAGTCATGAGTTATTAAACAACATGCTTGAAAAAGGTTTCTATCCGGGATTTATACATACAACGAGACCAAATGATAGTGTCGGTAGTGGGTCGTGTATTGACAACATTTATATAAAAGGTAATTCTTTAGATTTTCGAACATTCAAACTCACGATACCTGTTACGGATCACTATCCAATATTTATAAAAGTAAGCAGACCTCTAGCTCCAAAAAAGTAAAACGAAATTATCTTTATAACTACACTAAACTACAAAGTATTGCTTCGGCCAAAAACTGGAGTGTCATAGAAACAATTAAGGACCTCAATAAAGCTACTTCACTATTAATAACTGAAATTAAAAACTGCCTTGATAAGTTCAAAACTATGTCTAATACAAAAAATAAAAAGAAATATCCAAAGAAGGATTGGATAACAACAGCAATTATGATTTCATGTGAAAAGAAAGAAAAACTATCTATTAAAATGCGTAAGGAACCAAATAATAACTTAATTAAATTAGAATATAAGGACTATACGAAAAGATTAGATAAAGTTATCAATGAGGCAAAAATAAAATATGAGAAAGAATTAATCAAGAATAACACTAACAATACTAAACAACTGTGGAAATACATAAAAAATAAGATGGGAGTAAATGAACAACAGAATGATGTAATAAACGAGATTGTACTAAATAACGATAACTACAATAATTATACAATAGAAGACCCAATTCAAATTGTTAATCAAATGAACTCGTTTTTTTGTAGAATTGGGACAGAACTAAGTGACAGAATACTTAAACCTCAAGGAAAGCAAATACACTTACCCCCAATGAACAGGAACACAATTTTCATAAAACGAACTAATAGTACTGAAATATTTAAAATCATTGCTAACGTGAAACTAAAAAATGGCGGTATTGATAACATCACTACGAAAGCGTTAAAGATAATGTCGTACTCAATAGTTAATGCATTAACATACATATTTAATCTCTGTATTGAAAAATCCGTATGGCCTGATGATCTAAAATCAGCTGAGGTTATTCCTATACTCAAATCTGGTAGTAAAACAGAAATATCTAACTATAGACTCATTTCTCTAATTTCTAACGTAGCGAAAATATTTGAAAAAATTATTTATGTTTGTATATAATCATTCTTCGATAGTAAAAAATTGTTAGCTAAGAATCAATATGGATTTATGAAAAACAAAAGTTGCAATGACGCCCTTACCTGTTTAACGAATAAAATTTAACTGTGAAGAATTTGGCTTTGCTGAATCAATGTGAAGTAAGGTGTGATGCTTACCCGAGCATCTCCAACATCTACCCTTGCTTTTACAACTTTGTATGAGATGCCCGCCCAGGCAATTGAAGCAAATATGTTTAGACATGACTAGTCGCTTACGATCTGAAGGTGGTTTGGCTAAAACGACCGAACATTCTTGCACCAGATGCTCATCCTTACAAATAGCGCAGGAAGAAGAACGACCCACGCTCGCTTGAGCCGTGTGTACCATTTTGACACCTTTGGATCTAGAACTACTACTAGAACTTTTACCATCTTGATTTAAGGAAGTGCTTGAAGACTTGGCCCCTTCGAGATGAGTTTGCGATAATCTCTCGGTTATTAGAAATTTATCAAGCTCTTCGAAAGTCGGGTGGACGGCCGAATCGTCGCGTTTAGCTACAGTCTCTGCCCATTTGGCTTGGAGAAGTGGCGTTAGTTTACTAACTGTCTGAGTCACCGTAAGGTGATCCCATGATTCGAAGGGGCTACCAAGTGCTTGAAGCGCTTTGAGTAAGTTTTTAACGCCTGTCCGAACTCGAGTTATCTCGTGAGCTGTATTAGATGACATAACGTTGAAAGCGAGAAGCTTATTGACGAAACGACTAATCAATAAGCTTGAATTGTCATAAAATGACTTAATAGTAGCCCAGGCACTCTCGAAGTTCTCGGCAGCCGGCGGAATTTCATCTAAGAGTTCTGCCGCTTCGCCACACAACGAGCTGCAAAGATGATGCATCTTATAAATATTAGGGAGATTAGTTCGTTTTAGAACCATCTCATTGAATGTGTCGCGAAATTTGCCCCATTCACGGATGTTACCTTTAAAATTTGGCAAAACTATTTGAGGGTCAAAGTAGTTAAGGGTATTAAAAAAATGCAAAGGTTCCCAGTTAGAGCAGAGACTAGTACTAAATAGTTATGAAGAAAATAAGTGACACGCTAAAAGACTACTAAGTTTTCAAGAAATTAAGCAATAGATAACACACGTTAAAAATATTACAAGCTGACTTCAATATAATTGGATGTCTACCAGCACAAGCCGTCACTACAGTAGCTGGGCATTCTGGAACGTCAAAACTATCAAAACTACCAGAAATGCAACCAATAATCCGGGCGACGGGAGCAGATTACATATATAAGCAGGCCGAGTGCTAGTGATTGGCATATATATAACCTGCAAAGGTTTTAAAGCGTGTGCAGTATGGGAAAATATGATATGAGGTAGTCACTGCTCTGGAACGCTGCAACTTTGATTCTGCTACGTGGAAATATGTATGCAATATTCAAATTATTAAGCATATGTGAATTACCAAAGTACCGACAAACTACATATAAGTAAGGTTCAAGCTTAAGAGAGCTAATATTATTTCAACCTAAGCTTGAGAGGCGTCAAACAGGAGTATTTGAGCAATAAAACAAGTTAATATAGAGGGCTGAAGTGTATGTGAGCAGACATCATACTCAAATAAACTAATGACAATTCAGCAGCTCTATATAACTTAATAGTAGAAAGCGAATTGACTAATGCTATAATGTAATATAAAAACATAAGCTACAAATAAGTAGAGCAGACATCATACTCAAAAACACAAAGGCAAAATAATTATGCAAACTATAAGTAATTTTCCGTGTCATAATCATGTAGAATAAACTAAGAGACTACTAAGCACACCTTAATACTTTAAGAGTTGAGGTTCAATAAACTTAAATTAAATAGTAATTCTAAATAAAGGTCTGCAAAACATGAAAACAATTATAGCCTGCCAGCAGGAGTATATGTTTTAATGGAACATATTCACCTGTACCAGAGATCACTCAAGATGCGGCTGCAATAATCGCTCGTCAGATTACTGACCGATGCTCTCTGCCTTATCGACACACTGCGCGTGGGTGAGCGTGCGCGAGACAAGCTTCCTCAGGGTCGTCGTCCCTGATGCGTATGGCATTTATATGAGCGCTCCGATAATGCAAGGCTGGTAAGCAGCTGCAGGTGGTCGGAGCGAGCGAGGTTACGTTGGAGAGCGCGACACCTAAAATGGCTTCGGCGATTGTCGCGGCGCTTGCTTACGGTGTGGCGATGGCAGTAATGCCGGGGCTGTCGACTACCGCAGCTTGCGGGCGGCGACGTCAGCAGCTACGATGAGGCACTAGATGTAGCCACTCTATGGCACGATGTCGTGTGACGAGGGTTGCTGCGGCCGAAACGGCCAGCGAGCGAGGATGTCGAGCGTGCAGTGCTCGAATGCAGGTGGTGACCGCCGAGATGACGGCCTGCGACACGTTGGAGCAGCAGCAGGGGCGGTGAGTCGCCAATGTCATCTGCTCTCCGCTGTACAGCGCGTTAACTCGAGTCTCGAGTATGTGTGCACCGCGGCCGAGATGGCGGCCGGTGGCGTTGTCGATATCGACGCTGAAAAGGGGCGTATAATGAATAAGGTTATTGATTACGTGGCTCAGCGTAATTTTTCACGCGAGTGAACTCCGGCGTGGATGGTGATTTCGTCTGCATCCATGTGGAACTGTGCGATATTTGCGCGACGTTGTCGCTTGTCTTGATAGGCCCAGGCGTGTAGGGCGTAGGCAGCGACGTCAACTGCGTGACTGGTATGGGCGGCGATGTCGGCCGATCTACGGGGTCCGCGCTCTGCGCGTACTTACGGTTTGAGCGAGAGCGTCTCCGTGTGCTGATGCTCCTCGGAGACGATGCATGGAGTCGTAGGGACAAGCGATGCTCACCGCTTCAGTGGTGTAGACTGCACAATGCGGGCGGTCTCGTCCGCAGCAGCTGGGCTTGTCCCCTTCTACGTAGTTTCTCTTCCCCGACGGATCGCCTCGTGTAGATGTTTGTCGGTCCATTTGGTTCTCGATGAGTGATGGTGTTTTGCGACGTAGTAGCGCGGCGTCGATGCCCAACACTTCCAAACTGGCCGATCGCAAGCACTGCTCCCCCGTACTGTTGGAGTAACGAGTTTCAGTTGCCAAAAAGTTTTTCGAAACCTGTCTCCAATGGTATTGGCTCCGGTATCCACGTGAGTCCCACAAAGTGCCGCGATGTCGTCTCACTTGTAGCACACTGGGTTCACTCGCGAGATAGCGCGAATGATCCGGCTCGAAGGACCAAATAAATGTCTCCGTTGGTATTGTAAATAAAATTCAATGCAATTAGCTTGTGTATGTGTACTTTATTAGCCGCAAGTAGAGCGAGGCAGGGGAGTTGATGTGCTCGCGAGGCGATCCGTGGCTATACTGACTAGGCTAGTCGGAGGGGGAGAAACTGTGAGGTTCTCTCTCCGAGATGCGCGATCTAACACCGACGCTGATTGGTGGAAAACCCAACCCAACCCAACCCAACCCAACCCATCGGGTGATGTCACGCAACTATTATTCTATTTTATTCTAGCGAGAGTGTGTTTGTGAGTGTAGGAAAAATTCCAAACAGTAAGAATAGGCACAGCGATAAGCTGTTATGAAACAATAGTTATGGGTGTACACCAAGGAATTATACTTGGACCACTTTTATTCCAAATTTATATCAATGATTTACTGACTAACAACAAAGACAGCATTATTTGATATGCAGACAATACCGCTATTGGAAAATATTATCTACGGATAGTACTTGGGAGAAAGTTGAAACTAAATTGAACACTTACTTAGAAGATATAAATATTGGACTAGCGCTTAATAAATTATCTCTAAATATAACAAAAACTGTATACGTGACTTTTGGTAATTACTGTGATAGTGTTCCTAATGATATAAA
>JAWWEQ010050243.1:0-11948 GCA_035583055.1 Torymus tubicola
TCCGTTTCGACAAAAATTCCTAACTCTAGGTGACGACTAGAGTTGGATACGCGAGCGCGAGAGAGAGATTCCGGCGCAGCACAAAACGGTCGCAGCCTACTCACACTTACGATTCCTGCTGGCGAGCGAGTCCTTAGGCGACGGTGGTTTTCGCAGCTGCGGTCGTATTGATCTGGTCTGTCGGTGCACGAATCTCTCTTCCCTTTTTCTCTTCTCTGTGGTCTTCTGTCACACAACAACTTCGACTTCTACTGAGTTTTAACTATAACTTTCTTTTTGTACTACTGTGCTTTGCGCTATACGGCGGTCCACGATAGAGTGTCTGAACGTCTTGCGACGGCCGATCGCAACCTCCCTGTTTCTGCTCGCGCGCCCCCAGTCGTCCTTTTTCGTGCACTGAGTTCTCTTTCTCACTCACTCGCATTGTATGTATGAGGCGGCCGCGCGCATGCTGTTGTTGACATGTGCGCTCGCGCCGGCATCAGTTTCTGCAGTGATTGTGTGTGAAGTACGAGTGAAGTGGCAGAGGACAGGTGTGCGGGACATCCTGGAGACGGCGAGCCGTCCGACGACGGCGAACTACGATGGAGGTGCTGCGGGGCTGTGCATCCATAAAGGTTATGTTGTCCTCATGTTTACTCTCCAGAGCACTCAACATCTAGGTGAGATCAGTGGCCTCATATTACTTTTCTCTAGTAATGATGCTAATGTTTCTTGTTATTTTCGATGCAAGGCTCAAGTATACGTGGGAGAGGCTGTATAGCAGCGAAGCAGCAGATGCCAGCGTAGCTGTCTCCAAGCAGCCAGTCTCCCATGCATGAGTGATGTGTGCTTCAGATGGAGATGTCACCTTGGTTTCTGCCACAGAGCAAGGTAAGTGCCTTTCCTTCAGTTGGTGTCTCATCCAGCTATTATATCGTTTTTCTTATTTTGCAGGTGCAGGAAACAGCAAAACAGTGGCGTCGAGCCTGTTCAGAGCAACACTGTCTGTGATCCAGCCTGGTCACCTGCACCAGAAGTTCAATTTTACCACATGCATGCTCTCAGTATTCCTCAGGTAATAAGTGTCTTCTATGATACTAATAGTTTCTCTAGTAATGCATTTAACTTACATTCCAATAGTCCGATAACTACCGTTCAAATTTGTAATGGCTTACATGGTTATTTAGCAAGATAAATAATTCAAACTTTTGTAATTTATTCATATCTGCTATTTATTAATTAATAGCCGAAACCATGCAGTTTTCGTGACTAAATAAGACAGAAGGAAATATCATCGCTCCGTACGAAGACTAACACATTTCAGATTCTCCCGCGAAGACTAGCACATTTCGCGCACCTAAATAATTTTAGAAAATTTATAAAAATCAAAGGCTATATAAGAATATTTGCGTACAAAAAGTCTTAATATGTCTAATTGACATGTATATTCATTTCCACAGACTTTTTAAAATAAAATTCAAAGTGAATAGTACAAAAAATGATTTATTTTAATAAAATAATTAATTTCACTTATCACTTTGAATCTTGTTTTAAAAAATCAATGGGAATAACATATACATGTTGATTAGACGCATTAAAACTTTTATGTACGCAAATATTCCTATGTGGCCTTTAATTTTCATAAATTTTATAAAATTAGGAGTGCGAAATGTGCTAGGCTTCGTGGAAGAATCTGAAATTTGCTAGTCTTCGCAGAAAGAAAGCAAAATGTGCTAGTATTCAGGGAAGGATGTGAAATGTGCTAGTCTTCGTAGGGAGCCATGATATCATCTGTCTCTCTTTTCTCTCCGTCTTCGTCAAACATTAGTAGTTTTTTTGCTCCAGCATGAGTAGAGGTGAAGCGTATCTCAACACATGCATTACCTCTGGAAACTCCTGTAAGGCTTTGGAGAGGGAGAAAAATGCTCGCTGACATTGGACATGATTACAACATAAGAGAGGCTGAGCCACTGAATTCGTCACCGCGATTTTTATCAGTTCAAGAACAAGATGAGCAGCGTACATGAAAAGCCCAGGGCGCCGATACTCTACCTGAAGACTGATTTAACCCTCACAAACTTATATGTTCTGTAGGCAGACTACTACAAGCCTTGCAAGCTTTTTATGCTTAAGTTCAAAACCAATAATGCAAAAATGCACAATGTTAAAAGTTTAAGACTATAAAACTTAGGTCTGAAAAAAATATAGTTCAATTCTACGGAAAATTACAAGAAAAAAATATTTCAAAATTTTTAAAAGATATTTCAAAATACTACGTAGTTTTTGAGTTAAAAAATCCATTAATAATAAAATTTGAGACGAATTTCATCTTTAAATTCAGAATTTTGATTAATTTTTAATTTTATTTGTATAATAAAAAGTTTAATTCTATATGTAATAACGAGGTGTGATGCGGTGCTAGCCGGCGCAAGTGTTGGGCCCTGTAATACCGACAGATGTGCTCAGCAGACGGAATCGAAGGTCAGGGAGCAATGCGATCAATAGCCCTATGTTTAGCTGAGACAAGTTGGGTTCAAGGCCATCGCTTACTTTTATTCCCTCTTTTCCCGTATCCACTCATTACAATATACATAGGATAGTAGGTAGTTATATTATTTAAACTAGAATAATACAAAATTATATGTAATTTAAATTATTTATTTTATGAAGAATAATTAAACAGAATTTTTTATAAAGACATTTTTCGTCCTTCAATAGAAATATCAACTGCTCTTCTTGCTGCTCTCATACGTTTGCTATCGATAAAATTCTTCATATGGCGCTCAAAACGATTCATTTGCTTCTTTGAAATCTGAAAAATATATAATTAATATAATAGTACCCTCTCTCTTTATCATTAAATTACAATATGCTAAAAAGTAATAACTAATTAAATATTTATATAGTTTAGAAAAAATATTAATTGTTCAATATATATCGGTGAATGTACTATTGTCGTAAAAAAATTAATAAACGAGTAAATAAATTTTAATATATACTACAATAATTTCGATTGTAGACTCTAAATATAGATTACATTAAATGAATTGTTAAACTTAATTTATGAAGGTAGTTTTCAAAGTAAAAAAAATGTTTTCTTTATTGAGAGATGTGGGATAAGGAAATAATTTACATGAGCTGTATTTTCGTAGCTGGATTCCCTATGTCATGGCCATTGCTCTATCATTCATAAACCTACACAAAACGCGTACATCACAGCTCACAGGAACAAGTTGAGGTAATATCAAGGAAATTTCAAATCATCTAGCCGTTTGACAAGTAAGCTTTTTTCATTTTGTACCTATTCTTGTACAATCCAATTCTTTACCAAAATCGACCAAAATTTGTTTTGGGGTTTTCGATGCTGATGAGTCAATTCTTGTACTCAGTTTTTAAGAAGTGAAAAATGAGTTTAAATATTCACTTAAAATATATAATTTAAAATTTAAAGTTTTTAAATTTTTAAAATTTTGTGATTGTTTTTAAAGTGGGCATTGGGTACGTATTTCATATCTGATTTATACTGATATTTTTTTAATATTAATAGTATATTACACACCTATGGAGGAAAAGTAAAGTAAAGACCCGAGTCGCGGGTGAAGGTGACAAACATGGGATCGGAGCCATTCTTTACTTCCTCCCGTGGTGTGTATACTACTTTTCCTCACACGGCGCGTAAAATGCGTAGGCTGTTTTTCGCTCGCAGGGCGTACAGTACGCACTTTACGTGCAATGTGCGAAAAATTTTTTCTTTTATGAATTTTCATGATCTTGAGCACCACTTCTTCATCCCCAAGAAATCTTAAGCCACTCTGTCAGGAGACTTTAGACGGATCTCCACCTTCTCTGTTCTCTGGCCTTCAACCTCTTCTAATCCGTTACCTCAAGGATCTCTATGCCAGCAGCACTTTGACGCTATCGGACACGAACTGGTCATCGGAGTCCATTAAAGTAACAAGAGGAGTGAATCTCTATGACCCGTAATATTCAATCTGACTATAGATCATCTGCTAGGCTCAGCTCACTTCCACAGAAATGGCTCCATCTATGACGACAGAACTGTTCGTGCTACGGCCTTCGCTGATGATCTAGTATTATTTGCCGACTCGTCGGTTGATGTACTCGATCCGACAACTGTTTTCAATCAACAAAATATGCATTTTGCTATTTCTGCGCGAAATACGGCGCGCTGATACTCTCCGTCTTAGCGCCTGACTTGCGTGCCGTCCAGCGCGCTAGAATCGTGCTGCGCCTACTCTTTCGTCTTCTATTTCTCGCAGGAAACACCTCGGACACTTTTTGGAAAATACCTATTCCTACGTAAAAAATGCTCAGCTTTAGATCTAGAAGGTCAAAAAAATATTAAAAATATACTTTTTGAGATATAATACGTTTTATACTTTTTGAAGATGAAAATGAAAATTTTCGGGAAAACTACCTACATCATTGGAAAGCTGAGGAAAAAATACGTTGGATAGGCTTATCATCACATTTTTCTGATTATTTGGATTATTATTGTTTTTATGTATATATTTCCATAAATAACATTGTCTTGATAACATAAATCTAAAAATTTTTTTGCTATGATTTTAACTTTATTTAATATTTGCGTATTCCCTTCCATTGCATCCTTTTCTTACAAAGCTCCATTAATTATTTTTCAATAACATTCAATTTCCATGTTTCACATCTGCCAGGCGTCCCGTGACGGCTCATATTTTTTTTTTAACATATTTTGGTGGACAATAGATAGATAGCTGACAGTGTAATTTGACCGATCCAATCTTCTATCGTAGTAGTAGTTGCTTGCATGTAGTCTGCTTGATACTTGTTGTTTTCAAAATGTTTAATTTTTGTATTTATTACTATTGTCAATATTATCAATATATATAATGAGAAAAACCTTTAATTCGACTCTTCTTTGCGTGAGGTCGTTAGCGTTCTAGAAAGATATTTAAAAGGTATTGTTCATTTTGCTATTTGATTCATTAAACTTGTTAATAGATTTAACATCGTATCTAGTTGAGGCATGAACTGAAGTATCATATATTCTAGTTTGTTTGTGTTTAGATCTGGAGTTGGTGATGAATAGCTGGTTGACTTGTCTCTCTATTGTTTTGATTATCATTGATCGTTGCTTGCGCGAAAGAAATGTTTGGTCTAATATCTACGTCTAATCTTTTTCTCTTAGTGCAGGGAAGAGCTTTTGTTGCAGTTGTTTGCATACTATGCACCCCTTGTAACTGGCTGAATGATTACCGCTGCAGTTTGCATATATAACATTTTGGTTTTGATTGGAAATTCCGTAGTTGGGTGGTTTTCGGCACATTTCACGCAAACAGGACTTTTATGGTAGCAATTTTTAGTGTGTCCGTAACCTTGACATTTCATGCAATGAGGGATACTCCTTTTTTGCGATGGCTCGAAAGTGACGATTGTGTTTTGAAGTTTGTTAACTTTGTAGATCTTTTTATTATTTTCTTTAATTTTCAATTCAATAAAAAAGAGAGGCAGTGATGTTTTTGTAACGTTATGTTTTATATTTGTTATCCTAGTAACTTCGGGATTATAGCTCTCGATTTCATTTTGTAGTTCTTCTAAATGTACCGATGAGTGCATGTTTCTTAAGACATCTTTTAAAATTTTTGTTTTGTTTTAGTTAGTAAGTATAAAATTTAGTTTTTTTTACCTACTAGTTGCTCCACTATGGGTAGATATTTTTCCGCTGAGTTTGGTTGTATTTTTACTTGATTGGTAGAATTTTTAGAGTGTAATTACTTTCATCAAAACCATTTAAAACTTCTTTTAGAGGATTTATATTTTCAACATCGCAGACGACTATTCGTGGAGGTTTTAAGCTTTTCGAATTATTTGTAGGGTTCATTTTGGGGTTGTTGCTAGTGATATTCTGGTTTTTGCCTGTTTAATTTTATTCATCCACATCTTCTAATACATTGTAGGGATTTGTATTACTAATAACAGGCGTGCTTAGCCAGTAATATTCAAGGCTCTTTTGACTTCTCTTAACTTCCACTGGAATATTTTCTGGACTGCTTCTGTGCCTTTTCATGTTGTTTATGGTTATCGATTCTTGGTTGTTGGTTGATTCAGTTTTGAGATACATGTACGTACTTGATATTTAATATTCTTTAATATTTTATAACTTAACGGAAAATTGATGACAGTTCTACTAATCCCATATCATGATAAAGACACACTGGCTTATAACACGACAAATTAGAGAAAAAAAAACACATCTATTCTCTGTGAAGGCCTATAGTCAACTAACAAGATCATTAACACCGAGTCTTAGAGGTCGACAACTTTACAAATCCATGCAATCTTTAAAGTGCGTACCAATTTCAGCCGGTGAACCAACTTACTGGCCAAGCGAAAAAATGGTAAAGGTTAAAGGTATCAATTCTAATTTATTTACAGCAGTATCCTGTCTGGATCTTACCTCGAATCACTCACCAGTTATTATGAATCTAAACACTCATACTATATATACAAAAAAGAAAACCAATGTAACAAAAATACCAAGTGGGTAAAATACAGAGAATTTATCGATTCCCACCTCTTCTGTAATATCCCATTAAAATCGGAAAATGACATAAATTCTGCTATTGAAAATTTTAATATCATTTTACATCAATGGAAAATGGAAACTGGGCAGGTGACACGGAAAAAGTACAAGCTTTTGCTGAACACTCATCGGACGTTTTTAAACCATACCCACGCGAAATTTCAGAACAAGAAGAAAATATGCTTCTGAAATAATGAAGAATGCTCAACGGATGATAACCCCATTACAAACACAACGTTTAAACAAGATAAACATATAATAAGAAATATTAAACTTAACAAATCTCCTGGATATGACGGAATTAATAGCAAGCTACTTAAGAAACTGCCTCATAAAGCGACAAGATATACAGGGTCTTCAAAAAGTATGGGACCCCCCCTATTTTCCCAGGAACGATATTTTTTAAAAAGGTTAAGGTGACACCTTAGGTAATTTTCAATAAGGAATCGACTGGTGACCTTGAACTTGACCTTTGAGTTGTCCTTCAAGGTGATTTCAAGGTCAACTTTTTTTTCAAATGGAAATCCCTATTATTGACACCGCCAATCGAAAGAACGGAAAATTTTACGTTCAGGTAAGCATGAAGGTCATGTGACCCGATGACCTTCAAGGTCATTCCAGGTCGTTTAAACTCGAACAAGGTCGACACGGCTGAACAGCGAAAATATAAGTTTTAAAAAAATAGTTAAGGCGAGATGGTCACAGCAGACTAGAAAAAAAAGAAAAGAAACAAACACTGTGTGGATCCGGCCAGTTAAGGCGAGATGGTCACAGTAGACTGGAAAAAAAAAAACAAAAAAAAAAAACAAAAACTGTGTGGATCCGGCCTTAAGGCGAGATGGTCACAGCAGACTAGAAAAAAAAAGAAAAAAAGCAAACACTGTGCAACACATGACCTTAATACATATCTGAACATAAATTTTCCGATCTTTCAATTGGCGGTGTCAAAAATAGGGGTTTCCATTTCAAAAAAAAAAGTTGACCTTGAAATCATCTTGAAGGACAACTCAAAGGTCAAGTTCAATGTCACCAGTCGATTCCTTGATAAAAATTACCTAAGGTGTGACCTTAACCTTTTTAAAAAATATCGTTCCTGGAAACATACGGGGGGGTCCCATACTTTTTGAAGACCCTGTATAACAATTTTTCTTCATGTCCCAACCCACAATTTAGTACGTAGTTTCCGGCTCGATTTCGCGCAGGGAAGAGCGACTTTTGAGTCCCATCGTGAACTAACGCGCCCTCCCATTGGCTGCGAGGTTCTCTCTCCCTCTCGCTTTCCTTGCATCATCCTTGCACGTTCATCGTCTTGATTCTATTCCTACCACAGGAATAAGTAACGGAGGCCAAACATCATTTGATGTCATATTCCAAACTTTGGTGAATTAGATTACATTTTTTTGTAAAGAAGTCTGTAATGATTGATGACTCAGTGGTTTAAGAATCTCCACGCTGCCACAGTGACAACGCACATGTTCAGTAAACTGTATACGTATAACGTCAAAATTGAACCGGCCTTGTACAAATAAAACAAGCAATCAAATAGCAATAAAACAAAATATAATAAGCTTGCAAAAACTTGCTGCAAAATACTAATGCATTTTCTAGACTGAAGAAATACCGATCTCTGTGTCTTAACAGTCCTAGTTTTTTTGACAACGAGTTTATTTTGTAAATATAAAAAAGATATTTTGATTCCTGAGTTGTCAGAACATATTTCTGAAATGTTTTAACAATTACAAAGTTTTTTTAGGAAAAAATATAGAAATACAACAAAATTTGCAAAATCTTTATTTAGTTATTTATAAAATGAAATATAATAAATGACTTACTCGACTGATATCGGTATCACTTTTCCATTCAGGACGAATAATATAATCCTTATTAGAAGGCAAAGGAACTCTTGCACGAGCTATCCATCCAGGATCACCAGGTCGAAGTGGTCTACAACAGCAATTGAAACAATATAATTTTATTTTTGAAATTTATAATTGAATTTTTTTCATTATTTCGGGTAGAGAAAATCCAATAACTTCATATTTTATAATTATAGTAAATTATGATAAGCAACGTAACTCGATTAATATTTATATACTATAAACATATGTACAAATTATATAATATGAACGTGCATAGATTTAGACGAGCATGAAATTATTGTTATTCGCAAGTTTTCCTGGTTCCAAAAGTTTCTAGATTTTTTTTATTTTATAAATATTTTATTAATTTCTTTTTTAATGGTAAAATAATTTGAAAGTGTTCGATTTATCCTCTTAATGTATAAATGATTCTCTATCTTAAAAAAATGATGGATTTGTTGTGAAATCATTTTATTCGTGGGAGTAATGGGTTGCTAGGATACAAAAACAAAAGGGGCACGCAAGATGACTTCTTTTTTAAATAATGAAGCCGCTTTAAGTCCTAAGTAAAATTCTAGCGCTAATAATAGATACCACCATTGAGATGGACGATCACAAGAGAGCGTTTCGGATTGGGATGAAAAGCTGCTGAGACAACTCAGTACTCCTAGACGCTCTCTTACGCAGTCGGTACTAAATATTCAAGTCGACCTACTTCGCAACGAGAGAATGAACATCAGCGATATCCGCAATGCCAAAAAGATAGTGCGTGCCTTGCAAGGCAATGGATAACTCTACTGAACGATATTTGAGTAGGTTACTTCCATGCTTCGGTATAAAAAGAGGGCCAGGAAATTCATTACTACGCTGGTTGGCTCATTCATCGCAGCGACCGCCTAGTCAGACTAGTACCTTGACGTCGCAATGGTATTGATGGGCTCACTGATGATACATGCCTACATTGTCAGCGAGGAATCGGACCGCGAAAGTGCGAGGAAAGAAGTCAACTCATACTTTACATTTTGGTTTTTCTTAACGCGTAATTTACAAGTTAGTTTTTACAAACCGATGCATTATAAATTTATTTAAAATAATTTTTTTTTTTTCATAAAATTTTAAAGATTTTTTCGTAGCACGCAACGATATACAAAACAACGGTTCTCAACTAAAAAGCGAGTGAGAAAAAGGAGTCCGCGAATTGGCATGTTTCATAGCGCATTTCCGAGTTCGCTCTTTTCACCTCTTGGCCGACGATTTATCAATACCAAATTAAAACTATTAATAATACCCTGAAATTTGGAAGCTACATGCTGCGTGATATACTCAATCGATTTGTGGGCTATCAACAAACGCTTCATCTGTCTCACTCTTTTGAAAACGAGAGAGCCACTTCAGTTGAGTCACAAGACTACTTATTTGGTTTTTTGAAGCAGTACAAATAGGTCCAGTCGACTTCTCGCTGCTGCTTGGCTCTGGGACATTCCCGAGCTCGTGGGGGTATGAACCCTCGACTAACCAAGGATGCTCGTTAGTTGCTCGTGGGCGATATGTTTGATGGCGGGAGGTGATGGGGCTACCTCACTTGTAATACCCTACTTTATAACGGAGTTCTAAGATAAAATAGGGAGAAAATAAGCATCTCGGTTCTCCGTATTCTATCGAACCCGTTTAGCTCTCGTTCCTGGGAACTCAAACATATTTTAAAAACATACATTTGCTGTAGAAAAACGGTAATTTGAGGTATTTTTTGAGATGCTGTGTATGAATTTGTAACTTTAATTATGTATTATGGCTAGTTCCGCGGCTAATTCATTTGGGTGTTCAGAAAGTCTATTCTTGTATTTTTGATGAGTTATCTTTACAACTTCTTTCACTGTCTTAATGTTTAGGTCTTTGTATATTAGCTCATTTGGTATAAACCAAGGTGCATTGAGCATACTTGTCAGCGTTTTTAATTGGTACCTTTCGATGATATTTATGTTCGAATCTGCTACCGATCCCCATAATTGAATGCCATAAGGCCAGGTAGGCTTTAATAAACTTTCATAAAGAAGTATTTTATTGCTCAATGCAAGCTTGGATACGTTTCCCAGTAGCCAGTACAATTTGCGCGTTTTCAGATTGAGCTGTTTGCGTTTTGTCCATAAATGATTTTTCCATGTCAGACGTTGATTAAGGTGCATACCGAGATATTTAACGCTGCCATTTTGTGGTATAATTTTTCCATTTAGTCGTACTGGCGGACATGTGTTTTTCCGTAGAGTGAATGTGATGTGCGTTGATTTTTCTTCATTTATTTTTATTCGCCAACATTTAAAGCAATATTCGATTTGAGAAAAGTAGTTTTGAATAAGTTCAGAGGCTGAGATAGGACATGAGTGTACTGACAGAATGGCAGTGTCATCGGCATATGTAGCTGTTGTAGTGTTTACCATAATTGGTATATCTGCGGTGTAAAGTAGATAAAGCGTTGGGTCGAGAACACTGCCTTGAGGTACTCCGGCATTTACAGGAAAGAGATCTGTGACAGTATCTTTTATTTTAACTTGAAGTGTTCTATTTTTTAGATATGATTTCATCAGCTTGTAGAGAGAATTGGGAAGATATTTTTTTAATTTACTAAGAAGACCTCTGTGCCAAACTTTATCGAAAGCTTGTGCGACATCGAGGAAGACAGCGGTGCAGTATTTTTTATTTTCAAAGGTACTTCTGATAGTCGATGTTATTCTATTTACCTGCTCTATAGTTGTGTGTTGTTTTCGGAAGCCAAATTGATGACTTGGGATAAGTTTTTTTTTCACTAATAATGAGATTTAGTCTATCCAATATAATTCTTTCGCACACTTTTTACATAGCTGGCAATAGACTAATAGGTCGGTATGATGATACTGACTCAGAGTCTTTTCCAGGTTTTTGAATTAACACAATTTGTGCTACTTTCCATTGATCTGGGAAGTATTTTAAACGAAAAATTCCATTGATGATAATTGTTAGGAGCCTAATTGCTTTTGGTGGTAGCTCTTTAAGAATTTTACCATTAATGTTATCGTAACCTGGTGGTTTTATCGCTAAGGTTACTTATAATACGTTACACTTCTACGGCTTTTACATTTTTTATTGGCTTTTCTTGTATGTTTTGTTGTGTATTTTCTAATAAACTATTTTCTTCTTGTTCGGTAATGCTTGGTTCTAAGAGGTTGAAGATTTTGCACAGATGTTCAGCGAATAAAGATGCCTTTTCCGAGTCCGTTCTTGCCCAACTACCGTTTTCTTGTCTGATTGGAGAGATAAATGACTGAGGTCGTCGAGTTTTGATAGCCTTCCATATCGAGTAGTCAGTTGCTTCGGTTGGAGATAAATTTTCCAAGTGTTTCCGAATGTTTTCGTTTTTCTCTTCAAATAACAATTTTTTAAGTTCTTTGGTTACTTTGTTAAGTTTGGTGATGTTCGTTTTTGTTCGTGTATTTTGCCAGATTTTTCTGATAACTCGCTTTTCATGAATTTTGTCAAGTATCTTTTTA
>JAWWEQ010050244.1:0-11947 GCA_035583055.1 Torymus tubicola
TGTATATGTGACAATACATACGATAAATTAATATAAATAGCAATTAGCGAGTGAATTAGTCTAGGTCAAAGAGATGCTGTCTCAGAGCAGCTTTAAAGCTACTGAGAGAGGAAAAATTTCTTATCCCAGCAGGCAGGGAATTATACTGAGAGTAGTAAGGCTGGACAGGTGATCATTGCGAAGAGAAGTTCCGGAAGCTTCTCATCCTATGTACTGTGTCGCTCCTTAAGATAAGAGGCGATCATGGTCTTCAGAGTACGGTTTGCTCGCTCTATTGGATTGACTTGAGGATGGTATGGGTGAGTGTGTGTGTGATATACACCGCGGTCCCTCAGGAAATCTTACACCAAATGGTTCTTAAACTCTTCGCCGTTATTAGACAGGAAGACTTTCGGATAACTAAATTAAAGGATGATCTTCTTGTTCAGTTTCCTACCAGTGCCTTAGCGTTTGCCTTACGTATAAGGAAGGCCTTCATTCACATAGTGAAAAGGTCTGGGAATACTAGTATGTATTCGAAGCCTTTGGAGGTGCGAGGCAGCGGCCTAATGATATCTTCATCCACATCGTGCCACGATCTGTTTATCACTCGACGTCCCATGAAACCGGCTGAAGTTCTTTGTTCCGCTTTGAATCGCTGGCACGTCTCGTATTTCAGCACGAACTCCTTTATTTCGGCGTAGTCGTGCGACCAAAAGTATCGTAGCATTACTCTAGCGAACGTCTTTTCTCCGTCGAGATGTCCAGCGGTGGCGTCGTCGTGGCATTCTTTCAGTACGTCGCGACGATGCTCTTCTGTTACTGCCAGCTCCCACGCATCTCCATCATCGCCGAGGGCTCATTCTATCTCAGGGTTAGGACGGTAGCAGTAGAGGTTTTCGGCTACGAGCTTGTAGAGAGGGTAATCGTTGGGTCGCTCTTTGACTTTAGCGCGTAACTCTCGATACCATGTGTCTTCTGAATCTGTTAGCCAAGATATGGGCGCCACGTTTAGTTCAGTCTCTTCTTCATCTTCATATAGACGTGACAGGGCATCGGCTTTGTAGTTCAAGGTGCCTTTCCGATGTTCGATCGTGAACTAATGGCCCTGCAAGCTTCTGTGGTCTGTCACTACCTTAAACTCGTATCCTTCTATGTGTGGATCGACATAGAAGCTAGACACTCTCGCTCCGTTATGCTATAGTTTTGCTCAGACGGAGAAAACAACCGACTAGCATACTCTATCACCCACTCCTCCCCTCTAATTCCTGTAGCAAGATAGCTCCGAGGTCTACGTCACTCGCGTCCGTCTGTACGATGTATAGCCCATTTGAATCAGTGTCATTCTGGTTCACCAAAAATTCCAAGTATGCTACCTCTGGCCTGCAGAAAAAGCACTTACCTGCGTTCACCGTAAGTTCAGCCGCCACAAGCCGTTCGAGTACCAGCCTCAAGCATTCCTTGTGCTTCTCAAACGTCTCGGCTCCGACTATGATATCGTCGAGATAGGCATACACGTATGGCTTTAATTTAGAGCAAAGCACCTGATCTATTACCGCTGAAAAGTGGCGGGCGCATTAGTCAGCCCATACGGCATCCGCCGGAACTGGAATAACCCGAGTCCAGTCACCGTAAAGGCAGTAATGGGCCGCGCATACTCGACCAGGGGAATCTGGTGGTATGCGCTTTTCAAATCCAACATGGAAATGAATTTTGCCTTCTTCAACTTCCTCAGAATATCCTGCATATTCGGCATCCACTCATGGAAGGTTCAATAATACCCTTATCAAGTATCTGGCGCACCTGGCGATGCACCTCCTCATGGACCTAATCAGACACAGGATAATGGCGCTGCTTGATGGGTCGATTGCCATTTGGCTTTGTTTCGCGTCAACTTATTTAACAGAGCCGCTAAGCGAAAGCGTTTGGAATAAACCGCCTATACCAAGATACTATCCCTGTAAACCGTCTTAACTAGCGGACGTTTCTAGGCGCGGCCAATGCTTCTATGGCTGCGACTTTCTGTGGGTCAGTATGAATTTCTTCGGAATCTATTACGTGACAGTGTGACCAGGTCGTGGCGATTAATCGCCACTTTTTCATGCGTTTTATTACTATATATATATTATTTACCTGAGCACACTGTTACCTGACTTAAATATTTTTCAGAACTAGGAACATGTATTGATAATATGTTTCTGAAGCCCGATCTTACGAATATAAACCCTTACAAGTTAATACCCAAAATTACAGATCATTATCCTTAATCGATCACTATAAATACTTCGGAAAAGATCAGAGACTCTCAAAATTATTATAGTTTTATTTATTATCGTAAGATTAGCCATGAAGCCAACATTTGAACTGGCATATCATATCTCAGCATAATGATCCAGTCACCGCACTCGATTCTCTAATTGACAATATTAAAATAATTATAAACAAGACAAAAGTAACTAAGAAAACTAAGAAAAACAAGCCCAAAAAGAATTGGATTACAGTAGATATCATGAAATCCTGTCAAAAGAAAGAAAGACTGTATAAAAATGGATAAAAAATAAAGAAAATGAAAACCTCAAACAACAATACAAAAATTATGAAAATTCTCTCAAAAAAGTTATAACAGCGGTTAAACTTAATTTTGAGAGTAAAAAATTTGTAAAAATTAGCAATAACAACAAAAAAATGTGGGATTTCGTCAATAGAAAAATTAACGGAACAAAGAACAACAAAGATAAAAATGTAGAATATCTGACAGTAAATAAAAACAATATACATAAGGAAGAAAATATAGCGCAAGCTTTTAATGAACTTTTTAGCAAAGTAGGTTCAAACCTAGCTAAGGAAATAAAAAAACCTAATCGGAAGTATAATCTACCAGAATCAATTCAGCCTTCCATATTTCTAGACCCTACAAACTGTAATGAAATACGTAATCATATCTTTAACTTGAAAGATAAGGCTGGATGAATTGACGATATAAATGCAAAAATTTTAAAGGCATTAAGTAACCACATAATAATTCTACTGGAACATATCTTTAATTTATGTATAGAAAAAGCAATATGGCCTAAACAACTAAAAATTGCAGAAGTGATACCAATTTTTAAATCTGGAGATAGACATTTGACTACAATCTATAGACCAATTTCATTAATTTCTAATATCGCCAAGCTCCTAGAAAAAATAATTCACTCTCGTATAGTGTGCTTTTTAAAAAAACGTTTTAATGGATAATCAATTTGGTTTCCGAAGAAATAAAGACACAAGGAAGCACTAGCCTTTGTTGCAAAAAAAATCTATAGTAATCTAGATAAAGCATTCGATATTGTCAATCATAGAATTCTACTATCAAAACTAGAAAAATATGGAACACAAGGTATTACACTTAATTTACTAAAAGACTATCTCAGTGAGCGTGCTCAAGTTGTCAGGATTAAAGACTTTATAAGCCAAACTCTTCCTGTGGAAACGGGAGTATCGTAGGGAACAGCTTGATAACTTTGCTACCAAAAGAAAATATCATCTCATATGCTGATGATACAGTTATACTGTGCAATGAACATACATGGGACCAAACTGAAGATAAAATGAAAAAATATTTTAAAAAAGTTAGTACTTGGATCGCAAGTAATGAACTCTCATTAAATGTAAAACAAACGGTTTACATAGCGTTTGGAATATATAAGGACAGTGCACCTGATAACTTAAAAATGTCAATAAAGCAAGATATCTATTAATTGTATTTAATAAGTTAAGAAACGTGTTACAGCCAAAAAATTTAATAACTTTATACTACGCTTTCTTTAATAGTTTAGCTAGTTACGGCATAATTGCATGGGGTGGTGCTTTTGACAATGTAATAAATGAACTTGAATCTTTACAAAATAGAATTATTAAAATTATTAATAAGTTAAAGAATTGTGATTTTAAACCTTTAAGAATCAGAGACTTATTCCAAATTGAAGCGGTTTTGTTTCATTTTAAAAATCTGAATAAAAAATTTATGGATTCAAATAGTATTACTAGGAATAAAAGCCTTAATATACCTAGAATCAATAAAACCATAAGTTTTAAAAATAATGAAATTGTCGCTATTAAGATGTTTAATGAAATAAGGGAATAAAAATTCTTAATATTAGTAGAAAAAGCATAAAAACAATAATTATCAATTGGTATAAGGAGAAAAGGGGTAAAAATCTATAATAATATGTTTTGTTATAAAAATTTAATTTTCTGTTTTCGTTTATTTTTGATATATAATCTAAATCTGGTTATGGAAAATTGTAAACTTTAATTATTATAATATGTCAAACTTATCCAAATATATTTAGTTTTATAGTTAGTTTTTAGTTCTTAGTTTTAGTGATAGTAACCTGACCTAAGCACAGGTAATTACAGGTACAGTTTTTAGTTCTTAGTTTTAGTGATAGTGACCGGACCTAAGCACAGGTAAAATTAGATTAGAATTAGATTTAGAAATAACTCCTTTTTTAATAATATAACAAAAAACTATTAAGCTATTTACAATAACAGTGACAACAATCCGAAGTCAGCAGCCCTTAGTTTTGGCTCCGTTCCCGTTAAGCCATCTGTAACAATAATTTAGAAAACCCACTTCCTTCGGAGATATCGCAATTAACGTAAGCTACGCGCGCACCCTCTCGCGATAGGACGATTTGTTGGGTGTCATCGCGCAATCGCCTAGGCACGTATGTGCAAGAAGCGTAGACGTTTGCCGAGCCCCAGGAGTCAGTTTGGCTTTTCCTCATCTGTACACGACAGGAGAACCAGGACTGTTCCGGTGTTCCGTAGTCTAGTCAACGTCTCGAGTGCTAAATAGGGGCACGTGTGTGCATGAGGCCCTGATAGTTCCGGAGAGAGAGATTTCGTAAATTCCTGCGTTCCTAGCGTCCAATCGATTCTACTAGAGACGTGTGTGCACGCACTCTAGGAGACTCGTTCTGGTTACGTATCACTATCTCTGTCTTGTGTGTGCACGAGGATAGAGATCCGTGAAACAAATTACCTTGTTCGTACATCGCGCCTGGGTACACGTATGTGCACGTTGCTCCAGGAGTTTTCAGTCCTGGACAAACTCTGACCCTATCGCCGTGTGTGCACGACGGTAAAGACACAAGTTCGTCCTGAGAGAGCTGGCCCGTCTACGTTCGTACATATAGTCTATGGCGGTCACAGTGAGGATATTAACTACGAAAGGTAACTAGACGTAGCTATTATCTGATAACAATAAGGATTCTATTTAATTGTATAGTTTATCATAGCGGGCAATACCATCATCAAGTCAGCGCGGATCGAAGGTCCATCTGTCGACAAACCCGCAACCTTCTCTGTCCAAGCCATCCTCTGCTACTAAGGTGACACATTCATCACGGATCTCTCAACACCAGTGCACTTACTGCAATGAGCAGTATTTTTATCGTCGCATGTCCCAGCTTCAAACGCCTCAACGAACATCAGCGACGCAAAATTGTAGAGGAAAAGCCGCTATGCTACAATTGCCTGGGTTTGCATGCTGCTAAAAATTGCAAATCTCAATTCAGGTAAGTCAATTCAGGTAAGATTCTCATTGTAAGACTTACAATGGGAATCATCACACGATGATCCATGTGCCACGAGAAGCAGCAAGCAAAACTCAAGGCATCTCAGCAAACGGCTCCACTCAACAATAGGACATCGGCGCAATCATCTCACCTAACGGTCAAACTCAACTGCTAAACTCATCAACTCATGCAACATTACTGGCAACTGCATTGGCATAGTATGACTCATCGGTAAACTCTTACAAATAGGGTCAGAAATCTCACTCATTTCCAAGGACACGGTAGAATTATTGAAAATTAAACGGCCCCACTCATCTATACCGATGCATGGAATTGAAGGCACGCACTCAACTCACACGCTCGGAAAAGTTCAATTAGACTTACGGTCCATTCACAAAAATTTCAAGGTCAGGATCACTGCTCACATTATACATCAAGTTTCATCAATTTTGCCATTAGAAGAATGTGAGCAGCGCACGTGGAATCATACAACGAAACTAAACTTAGCAGATCCGACCTTTTGGAAACCTCAGCCTGTGGATGTCCTCATTGGTGCTGACTACTATGGGTAAATCATCAACCCCAATCTCCTAAAAGGGAGTGCAACTAAACCAGTTGCACAATTATCAGCATTTGGATGGTTAATTATCGGACTCTACAACTCAGCTGGTCAGTACAACACGGCACATCACACACGGGTTGCACTCAACCCAGAAGAATTGCAGAGGTTACTTACACGTTTTTGGGTTCAAGAGGAACCACCTTCAACATCTGTTGTAAAACTCAATAAGGAAGAGACATTGTGTGAACAACACTTTGCTGACACTCACAACAGAGTTGCTCACGGACGCTATCAAGTAAGATTACCTCTCACACAATCAGTTGATATACTAGGAAACTCATTTGGCAAGGTCCAAGCGTGTTTCAATGGAATACTCACAAAATGCAACCACAACAGCATCTACAAGGAAAGGTATTTTGCATTTCACAGATCCCTTAACAGAAAATATCTGCCAAACCATCATTTTATCTTCCTTATCATGGGATGTTGAAAGAAGATAGTTTAACAACCAAATTAAAAGCAGTATTGAACGGTTCAGCATTCACCACTAACGGAAACTCACTCAACGACATAATGCACACTGGACCTAACCTCTCACCTAACATTGTGGATGTTCTCACCTAGATTCGTATTCACCCATTGGTATTCTCAACTGACATCACTAAAATGTATCGTCAGATCAAGGTTCATCGTCAAGTTTGGAACTTACAACGCATTTTGTGGGTAGATGACAAGGTTCAACTCACTCACTTCTATTTGACAACAGTCACTTATGGAACAAGAGCAGCACCATATTTAGCTATCAGGACACTTCTTCAGCTGGTGGAAGATGAAGGAGATAAATACCCAATGGCTAAGGACTCATTACTATACGGAAGATATGTGGATTATATCTTCGGTCGAGCTGCTACAAAGGAAATACTCATTCAAGAGGCCCAGCAGTTAACCGCACTATGCACGGCGGGCGGATTTCCATTAGCCAAGTGGAACTCCAACTCATCAGAATTTCTCAAGGAATTTCTCACAGAGCCACCAGCTGAAGAAGCTGTACCATTAGATGATTGCGCTACAAATATCCTCGGAATGAAATGGCTCCCTCAATCGGACCAATTCACCTTCAGAATGACTCTGCCGTCCAACAAGGAGATGATAACGAAACGGATAATACTATCGGAAGTTTCTCAACTATACTATCCCATTGGAATGATTTTACCAGTCATAACCACACCTAAAATCCTCCTACAAGAACTGTGGCTTCACAAGCTTTCTTGGGACGAACCACTGCCACACTCAATTGTGAAGAAATGGCTGCACATCCGAGAAGATCTCACTAATCTGGGTACAATTTCTATACCAAGGTGGTTAGGAATCCAAGAAAACTCAGTTGTGGAACTTCATGGCTTCTCTGATGCTTCACAACAGGCGATGGCCGCAGTTCTATACATCAAGGCCACATCAACCTCATCTCATTGAACATCATCGTTTCTCATCTCCAAAACAAAAGTGGCACCACTCAAAAGGCTTTCTATTCCACGATTGGAACTAGGAGCGGCGGTGTTACTCACTAAGTTGGCAAAACATGTATTGGATAACTCAAGATTGTCAATTGCTCAGACTCATCTATGGACTGACTCAGAGGTAGCACTCACTTGGATTCGATCACATCCCTCTCGATGGAAGGAGTTCGTTGGAAATTGAGTTGCACTCATTCAAGAACTCACCCCAAACGCACAATGGAGACATGTTTCTGGCACTGAAAGTCCAGCTGATTATGCGTCTCGAGGGTTACTCACGCACCAATTAAGAGAGCACCAGTTATGGTGGCACGGGCCAAGTTGGCTTTGCAAGGATGATTCAGCTTGGCCATCTCATGTCAACTCTATTGAAGAGAATAACCTTCCTGAAGCAAGGGTAGAGGGCACACTCATCGCAGTCTTGCCACAATCAACAACATTATGGGATATGATTAATCGTTAGTCATCATTCACTCAACTACTTCGCATCACTGGATGGATAATGCTCGCATGTGATCGATTCAAGACAAAGGACAAAACTCGCCATGAATCGAAACTCACTGCTGATTTAATCAGCAAGGCAAAACTCTTCTGGGTCAAAGCAATTCAGCAAATTCACTTCCACTCAGAACTCTCTATGCTGAAGAATTCTCGAATCTCAAGAAATCATGTCTTCAATTGGCTGACTGCTTACATCGACTCATGAGGAATTATTACGGTAGGAGGTCGACTTCAAAAAACTCAACTGTGGTGAAATCAATAAAATTTCACTTACGGAGGACCATTGGGGACACTCTTCTCAGCTTTGAAGCTTCAGCTACACTACTCACTCAAATTCAAGAACTTCTCAAATCTCGGCCGCTAGAACCACTCACTGAGGACCCAGAGGACGTCAACGCACTCACTCCAGGGCATTTTCTCATCGGCAAGGCACTGAATTCAGTACCTGAGTCAAGCTTACTCAACTTCAAGGAATCAAGACTCTTCAGATGGCAACTCATTCAATAGATGACTCAACAGTTCTGGCAGCAGTGGTCAAGTCAATACCTTCAGCGATTACAATCCATCTCCAAGTGGCATCATCCATCTCAAGAAATACAAGTTGGCTCATTGGTTTTACTCACGGATGAACGGTCACCACCAAGTAAATGGCCACTCGCCAGAGTGATTCAGCTCCATTCTGGAACGGAAAAACTCACCAGAGTGGTTGCACTCAAAACGGCCACCACTCAATTAACTCGGTCAATCACCTAACGCGGCATTTAATCAACCTGGCGGTTGATCAGTGTTGCGAGACCCTGTCGGTTAAGGAAGAGGTCGAAAGTGCTTGCTGGTTTTCTCTCTCTCTCTCTCTCTCTCTGATATTTGCAACCGTCGAAGTTACACCAGCTCTCGGATTATTGCAACTCATCAACCAAAAACCACACATACAAAATACTTTCACTGGCTCATCTCTTTTGAAACGCTCAACTGGACGGATTCATCTATTATTCATTTATCATCGCCAATGCTTGAAGCTGCAAGGTAACGTGGGAGCAGCTCATTTTTGCTGACCTTTGGTTGCACACGTGCAAGGTAACCCCAAAAGTTCATATGTGAAAACTCAAGTACGCGGATTCTCTAGTGCTCTGGCTTGGTGGAAATTCTCATGCATGATTAGATCAATAATATCTAATCATGCTAACTCATATAAACCATACAATTAAATCAATAATATTTAATTGTATTTATTTCCTTCATGCCAGCAGCAAAGTGAACTCACCACCAGAGGCTCAAGAGCAGCCTGCAGTAATTCAGCACACCGGCTCCACTCAGTGGAAAACTCACTCTGGTTTTTTGGTCAAACTCATTTATTCAGAAATTACAACACATCACAACAGGTCAGTCGCCCTTTCTCAGGGAGCTGGTTCATTCAAAGTATTTTTATCCGTCTACTACAACTATGTCATATTATTATATTTTATTAATGTTTGTAATTATAAAATCATGCGATACCATCCACATGTAATTTTAAACACTGTCTGCGATAACCGTTTGTAATTTATAATCAATTAAGATGTTTATTTTTTTATTATGAATTGTAATTAGTACAATTTTATATTTCACATTATGTTCGACACAAGTTATTTCAAAACTCACCCACAGCATGTTACTCATTATTAATCTTGATATTCTCAAACAAATTCGGTATGCAGAATAAGCGGAATCGGTTTCCCTGCCCGTGTATACACGGTGCTAGTGTTGGATTGAGGATTAGATCGGGAATAGGAAACGGTCAGAGAAGCTCTCTCTCTAGTCGCGAGCTTCACGGCTTATATAGTCTTTTAGCCCGCGCGAAGTCTGCACGCGTAAGTACGATGGCGTGATCGTCGCAGTTATGAGCGCCGCGGCTCGTGCGCCTGTGCGCAACGGACTTTAGAGCGGACTTTATAACAATCAATAACTTGTAATACTAAGATTCGTGATATATTTCTTTTATAAAATAAGTTGTTTAATTAACTTTTACCACAGAAATAATGATTTTAATTTTAAGTGTCTAAACGAATAATTTACTCAAATCCGTGTTAAAACAATAAATTCACTAGTTCTTCTGATAAAAATTATAAATAAATACCGTAAAAGCTATGATTCTAATAAATATTTAAATGTAAAGTTATGAAATTTTTTTTAAAACTCCATTACTTATTTTATTTCGTTTTTAAAATATCAATTACCCTAATAATTATAGATAAAAAAACAATAATTATATTTTATTATCTCTAACTTATGTTCTAAAAATGAGGGGTCAAAATAACTAAGTTGCAAATTGAAAACTTTAAACCTCAATTAGCATAAGGACGCAAGTTCTACATAGAAGCTGTGGAGCACGCAGACGGGATAAAAAAATTTTAACCACAAATAACCTGGGCTGCAAGTTCCACGTACAGGCTTGAGGCACGCCGACATGATCAAAACAGTTAAAATGAGAGTTCCGTGTAAAAGGTGCAAATCAAGTAGATAGATAGACAGCTTTAAACCCCAAATAGCCAGAGGATGCGAGTTCCATCTAGAAGGTGTACGGCACGAAGATGAGATAAAAAATTTCAAACCCCAAATAGCGCGGGAATGCGAGTTCCACGTACAAGTTGTGAGGTACGCTGACATGATCGAAACAGTAATCTGCTATTTATATAGTGTGAAATCTCCAATAGCCTTTTAATGCTCGTCTGCGTGCCCCGCACATTCTATGTGGAATTATCATCCCCAGGCTATTTCAGGTTTAATAATTTTTAATTTACATCATGGATCCTTGGGTACGTTGGCGTGCCTCGCACCTTCAGCGTGGAACTCGCATTCCCAAGCTATTTGAAAGTTTAAGAATTCTTTAAATAACTTTTAATAGCCTATTTGGGATTTAAAATTTTTTATCCCGTCTGCCTGCCTCACACCTTCTTTATGAAACTCGCAACCTCAGGATATTTGGGGTGTCAAATTTGCTATCCCATCTAAGTTGCACTACGCCTTTTACATGGAACTTGGATCCACAGGCTATTTAGGGTTTAAAAATTATTAAAATAACTGTTTACTGTACATCTTTATCATGTCTACGTGCTTCACACCCTCTATGTGTAACTTGTATTCCCAGGCTATTGGAGATTTCACATTATTTAAATAGCAGTTGACTGTTTTGATCATGTAGGCGTGCCTAAAAACATATACGTGGAACTTGCATCCCCAGGCTATTTGAGGTTAAAAATTTTGTATTTCATCTGCGTGACTAACAGCACCTACGTAGAAATCGCATCTCCAGGCTATTTAAGATTTAATAATCTTTTAATTAGAAGTTTACTGTATTTTACGAGTCTGAGAGCCCCACACCTTCTATGTGAAACGTGCATCCCTATGCTATTTGAGGATTAAAGTTTTCAATTTTCAACTTAGTTATTTTGACCCGTCAGCGTGTCCACACCGTCTACATTACAATTGCATCCCCAGGCTATTTGGAGTTATTGGGATTTTTTAATAGTAGTTTGCTGTTTTTAGCCCGTATATGTGCCCTTTCTACGTGGAACTTGAACTCGTAGGATATTCTACTATTTTTATTATTTTTGTTTTGATTAATTTTGAATAATATTTATAGTGATAATTATACTGAATAAATTGTGTTGTGTTATATATAGTAACGGGCGCTGGTATAAGGTCCGAATAATGATATTGTTACGTCTGTGACGTATCTCTAAAATAAAATGAACACGCATATTTCTCATCAGCAATTTTCTGACCTACAAATGATGTGATTGCAAATTCGAACGACGCAGTATTTGGACAACGCAACCGCGTGACGTAGC